>QYTT01078818.1:8446-21642 GCA_006980735.1 Dasypogon diadema | reverse complement strand
AGGAATAGAAAAAACCGAGGTTACAAATTTAGGGATTTGTGTTAAGGTAGTATTGATAGAGTATACATCATTGTGAACAGGATTGTGTTTGAAGTTTGAGATTGCTCAAGTGACCAGATAATATTAAATAGGATTGATACCACCATAGAATAGAGACCAAATCAGATATCCCGTCTAGAACAACAAAATATTTGAAATAGCTGTTCAAACTGTGCCATCCATTTTGGATGCTATAGATTCCGATCTTTTTAAGATCACGGTTGGGGTACATCAAGGTTCCGTTCTCTCACCTATTCTCGTAGTTTTAAAAATTACATAATCCTTGATTTTGCACACTCACTCATAGGAATAATCTACGGACCCTCGAAGGAATATTATTGTTGGCAATTAAGAGTGCATGGTTAGTTCGCTAAATTAAAATATTTATGAAAATATTTGGAACAGGGTGAATTATATCATCTTCAACGCATTTAAGATTTGCATTCTCTTCGTGAAATCAGTATTTCAAACTCGTAAAATGTCATCTTATAACACTGGGTTCAAAAACAAAAGCCTTCAGAATGGGATGATGATCTCAAGGTTGAGACCGTAAAAATATTTATGGTATGACAGTCTTCCAAGCAGCAATGCATTTGAGTTCTTCCTAGGACTTACGAAAACTTACCCTAATATGAATCACATAGTTTTGTATCCTAAGATGTCAACTTTAGAAATGATTGCCATGTTGGTCTTGAGAAGACATAGACTTTGGTGAATAAATTTTGTGATTATTAAATCTATGCTTTGCTTGAAGCACTTTATGTTGGGAGGACAATGATGGCGACGTACGAGATGAGACTAGTTACAGTTTAATGGACAGTACCTTCCTAAAATATAAGACAAAAGCGTAATAAGCAGAGCATATGCTTGATAACGCTATTTTTGCACACAGATCGAGCATTCTTAAAATTGCGATAATACGTCATAAGAACGTATGCTTTATAATTATTTTTCATTTCATTTTTTATACAATTCCCCAAGCAGAAAAATACCACTTTAAATACGTTTGCATAAGACAGGCGTTGATCGCATTTTGCTATCAAAAAGATAACTTATGGAAAGTTAGAATAATAAATAAAATTACTTAATGAGAAATGACCATCAAAATCTCGAATTCCTATATTTAAATTTCAGAGGTTGCCATAATCTTTTTTTCTTTCTTTATATTCTAGACACAAACCAGATCGTGTTTCTTTCCTCTTCATGTGATGAAAACAAAAAATATTCAATGTAAAATCTTCGAAATCTTCAGTTTCTTCGTTATTTAAAACCTGTACGGCGCCTTCTTAACTTATTTTGATTATTTGTCGATTGGGCAATACGACAGCAACTTGATAAGAAAGTGCAAATAGTCCATCAAAAATGGAAAGAACCTCAGTTCGGATAATCTGTCACGGCGGAAGTTTATATAACAATTTAAGAGATAATCCGAAATCTGGATTCATTCATAAATTTTATTTATACACATTCATGTTGATGTCACATTGCTTCATATGTTCAGGGAAAGTGTGTTTTTTTTTCTTTGTCGTTTTGAACGCGTATAGAGGTTCAACTGAATGAATGTGAGCCCCCGTGTCAATGATATCGCGTCATGTTGCTTACATTTTTACTTAAGAGCAGTTTGTGAAGACGTTATCTATATAGTAGGAAGGGCATGACGTGGGGCGGTGAACGAGGGCAAACAATGCCCAGTTAGAGTTCAATAGACTGACTAAACACCAGTCACTACACGGCTGATGGGTACTACGCGGCGAACATTACAATCCGAATCCGACCACGAGTATATCCCATCCACTGAAATACTCTCTATCATTAGGTTATAAGCGTTTCCGGTAAAGGGCCATCATATGTGGTTGCTGGTGAAATATTCCGGCAGAAATAGAATGGCAAACACACATGTAACGCGTAAACAAGTTGTATACACCGTACTGTACTGTTGGCGTTTCAGTTTCTTCTCCTCCTCTTGTTTGTTTGCTTTCCGATAGTGACAGACACTTCTTACTCGATAATCTCTGTTCGTGTACTTTGTTTACTTCTGAACTTTTCTAGTAGAGAGATTCGAACTGTCAGCGGAGAGGCAATGGTCCATACTACTTGAAAATTATTGAAAATTTCATTCATAAATTTCCACATGATCCCCCCGCCTGGACTACTGGAAAACTAATTAGACTTCTTAATCAGAGGAAAAATTTTTCTTTGGAGCTTTAACGAATCTGCTATTTCTACGCGGGTCTGAATGCGAAGAAGAGGAGTTAAGAGACATTGGGTGCAACGCCTTATCAATTAGATTAATTAAAGCAGTGGTGAACGATGTTAACTGCTCACTTTTTTTTGTTTTATAGAAAGTTCAAAAGCGAATGAAAGTGAAAATTATGTCCAGACTGCTTTAATTTGTTGATATAGTAATGAAAGCGAATTATATATTAGAAAAAGGTCTTATCGTTATCAGTTTTACGCAGAATCTAACATATGTGACACTGCATACAGGAAATCGCTAATTGTTTTCAAACTTCCTGTACAAGCCTAAATTAAGATGTTGAGATTGACTTTTATGAATGTTTTTTTCTTCTTTTTAAATATAATTCAAGATTTCCTGGATGGATTTGTTTTTTTTGTGTGAGGGGTTCCAATATGATCAGAGTTTCAATAAAGTATGATGGTTAGGCTTTTAAAATGGTATCGTTGCAGCCGCGAATAAAACACAAGGAATTAAAAGCTTAATGAAGGTGTTATTGACTTCTAGGTTCTATTTCAGTAGAATTTACTAGTAACTTTTATTTTTATTTGATTATTACGCTGATTGGTTTCCACGATATTAGAATAACCATTCTTCAAGGGAATGTACCACAAAGTGAAGTTCTCGTAAATTTGGAATATGTATTCATTTCTATTTTATTTAATCTGTTTAGCATAAACAATTCCACAACAGCGATATATATTGAAGTACTGGAAATTGTCGTATGGCCGGCTGATCTAACTTTATCTGAACAAGCCTTAACATTTGTTAGTGAAACGTTAATAGAGCCAACGTCAACAGATTTGTCAGAAATTTGTAATATATACCCCTCTCAGATTAAAGATAACAAATTCAAAATCACACGCAACATTTTTCAAATCAAATGCAACAGTTTCAAACACAAAAAGAACATTTCTCAACTCAAAGCGAACATTTTTCAGTTCAAAGAGAACAATTTGCATGTAAAGGGGGGGAAATTTTTCAATTCAGAAAATCCTTCTTGTTTATTTTAACACTTTGATGGCCGCATGCTTAATGCAAGTAGAGACAGGTCGTCGTTACAGTGTCAGATAATTTTGATATTAGTTAAGATCAAGTATCGATACCATGTGTGAGAGATGATAAACTACTAATTAATGACAAGGTCTACATGTGGATCGTCTTTGTGGTGGTATGCATTCTTTTTGGCCATAAAAACTTTAAATCTTGGCAGCTTCATTCCTTTTTTCAGGAACAGGTGTTTCTGAATATTTATCGGGATTTTCTATGTAAAATTGAGGGGGCCCATTATTGTGTACAAGGTTTTTTTTTAGAGCACAGAAAGCTGTAGAATGAAGGCTGCGAGAGTCTCTTATCACGTCGATGATTCTTTTGGACGCTAAATTGGAAACATCGTTTGGTGAAATGAACACGATTTCAAGATGCTTCTTAATGTTGCCGGAACAGCGCTACGAAGTGACACAAAATATATGTTGTTGTCTCATCATCCTCCAGACAGAATCTACACATGTCATTCTTAGCTATGCCCATCTTTTTAACGTAGTATTTTAGAGGGCAGTGACTGGATAGTAGACCTGTCAAGGTCCTTAACTACGATTTGTTAATCATGTGGTGTACCTACGTTCTTTTCCGCAAGTAGTTTCTAAACTTCTCCAATTGTCTTAGGGCAGATTGATAGAACCAGTGTAACTGTTTAGTCCACTTTCCATGATTGAAAATTAGCCTTGATATAACTTTTGGATAGATCGCTATACCGCCTGCCACAATTAACATAAAAGCTTTCGTGAGAGAATCACGTTTTAAAATGCCTTTGTTGTGAGAGCGCTTTTAAATGTCAGTCACCGATGACTGACACGGCGCTCAACGTGTTAAGCTGTGCGTAAGAAGAGTATTGCTAGAGTAAAAAATTTTTCTTGCACTGCTCCTTAGCAAAGAATTAATATATCTAAATAAATAAAATAAATCGAAAACCTAAATCAAATTCTCTCAGGTCCTGGCGTTCCTTCGAAATATGCTGGGAACAGAACTTTTCCAAATCCAGTCAAAAATTACTGATAGCATCTCTTCCTAGTATCAGTCTATCGACCGAAGAAAGCTATTTCCGTTTTCACAAGAATTACCAGTTAGTGTCGAATGCTTTTAAGAAGAGCAGACGATAAAAAAAAGTGGCCAAAAGACCTTGTTATATCGTGCCTTCTGCCAATAATTCCAAGCTTATCAAAAACATTTCGATTTTATGACTCATTCAGAATATGCACTCATTTACCATCGCTTTGGGAATGAATGACCTACACAGCTTAGAGATCTTAGAGGAGTAAAAGTCATCAATTTCCGTTGGGAACGTGCATAAACAACATTCCTGAGGTGGTGAGGAGGAAAGAAATATCACGACACAGGCGACTTTTATCTCCTTCGCTCGTGTTCACTATTTTCACGTTTTTACTGTTTCTCGTAAGTACGTTCGCTTTTCGAGCAGTAAGAAATGGCACAAAAAATTGTTTGTGCCCAAGAAGTTAACTTTTCTGTCAACAAATCACACATGTATATAAGGCATATGCACTGTGCTCTGTGTGCTATGCATGCCGCTGTTATGCTATGCACCACAATGCAGACTACGTGGAATTGATCATGAAGCAATGGAATGGGCATTGGTACAGAACTATACATGCCTTCGACGCCGTCAATAAACCATGCACACACTAAACTAAACCCACCGGGCAGGCAGGCAGGCAGGCAGGGCTAAGACTATGACTTCGGTCCAGCCAAGAACTCTGTGGCTCAGCGCCAACGACCGCAAGTAGCGAGAAAGAAGATATCGGACCTCACCAAGAGCCGCCGTGGAAGATGGCTCTTCAATTTAACGGAGAATAACAAAATGCCTCTTCCATTCATTGAACCTCCTGAAATCTCGCTTCGCTACAAACAACTATAAGTTCCTCGTCCTCTGGAGCTACACACTGTGGGAATGTTTTCTCTGGTGCATGGCTAAGCAGCGGCACCATGGCATCATAGTACTACCGTACCGAACCGACTAAGCATGCAATGCAGGGATGGGATCATCCGTTCATCGTCTTCGTTCGGAATTTTTATAGTCATCCAATGAGGTCTGTTCCAGTCCAGACACAAACGGATTTGCATATAAAAAGCAAAGGAAATATTCCAAAAATAATTTTGCCCATTAGGATGGACCGCATCCGTCCACTGTTCACTATTCTAACCCCAACAGTTTTGCCTGAAAAGGTTGATCACCCCTGGGTATGCAAAAAAAAAAAAAAAAATTATGCGCTGTTCTCAAGGATCTTCTGGATAGGGTTCTTTAACCTTCAACGCCGTCAAAACAATGCAGACTCTCTTCAGTGGTACTAGTAGGGTTGTGGCCGTATTTTTTTCTGTTTTTATTTTGTCTCTGATGTCTCCCTGCGCCCTTCTAACCCGTTCTATCTTTCTATGCTTCAATGCTTCTCAAGTGTTTATCGGCTTTAGTTTTTAGCGCGAAGTCAAAAGATGAACTCGTGTATGTTTACAAGTTTGGCGTTTTCTTAGCCTGCTGTCCGTCTTCCTTCCCGAATCCCACTTGAACTTGGGGAACCGGAGCATAACTGTTTTTTGCTTGCCTTTTTGGCATTCCTTCCCTTCGATCTTATATGCGGCTGTGCCTTCGTGCTTTATTTGGGCGCGCCTTCTTCTTCTTCTTCTTCTATATGCGTTGCCCGCCTGTCTCCTTTTTCTTCTGTTTTTAATTCCATTTCTTGTATTTTGCCCGCCGAACGGACGCAGATCATCAAACATTTATTTTTCAGGGTATATAGAGCGATCGGTTGAATTTCAAAATGTTCACGAACTTGGTTAGGTATGCCATGGTCTTTAGCAGGTAGGTATTAAAAGTTTGCATCAAAATGAATACAACCGGGTTTGTACCTTTCAAAGTAATCCAATTAAATGGAAGTGATGTTCTGTGGTAGTGAATCCACTTTTTCTGAGATTTTAATTAAATTAGGATCAGGATGAAGATATGTAATTGTAATCCGTCATTAAATGGCCAGACAGTTGTTCACAGAAGGGATGGAATCTATTTCTACTTTGATGAAATCCCAAGTTCGTAGTGAATGCACTAACTGAACAACACAATTTTTTTTTCTCATATGACTCTGATATGTAAACTGAGTCATTCTATGGTAGGTATTCTAATTCTGGGATGAAATAGGTAAAAAAAACAATAATAAAAAGTATGATACACCTGTAGTACGCCGAAGCACAGCAACCTTGCGTTTATGTAGATGCAACAGTTTAATTTCAGCAACACACGTGCAGAGAATAGTATAATTCTGTTTAAACCTTGCCACTTCGTCGCATTTCCAATGAAAGCTTACTATGGTTTACCACAGCAGAAGAATAGGCCCGTATATACTATCACCTTACTAACAAAGTCCAGAGTTCAGCACATAGCCGTTGGATGACCGAATGACAATATTAAAAACGCTGTCACAGAAGCTGCTCGTAAGACCATAGCATAGATAAACACTGTTTGTGGGGACATTAGGTATAAGCATTGAACAAAACACAACAAGGACGAAGAGCATCCAATTGTGGATCAAAGGAGAAAAGAAGTTCGCATAACACTTAAAGGATGGCTTATTTTTCCCATATGGTCTATTAAGGTTGGCACCGAAATGTGTTAACACGTTGACTGTCACGTCAACAGTTGACGAATTTTTTAAGACTTACCCTGGGTCCGCAGTATAAAATTCATCCTTATAAGCATTTAGTGACAAATCGTTGTCTAATATAGTTAAACAACATTATAACATTGTCAACGATGCATTTTTTTCGCTTGACCCCATAGTTGTCTTGGTTGCTCTTCATAACGTATATTAAACCCATTAGAGGATGAGAAAACATCGTTGACACCCCAGCCCCCCTGGGGCCACCATGGCCCCACAGAAAGACAAGCGCCAGTCTTATGACACCAACGTGACAGTCAACGTGTTAAAATACGCAAGCCATCCTTTAAGTATTAGAACTTCTAAAATGTTCTGCAGAATTATAAACTGAAGTGACGGGCAAGGGAGCCATGATCATCTCATATATATAAGAGTTTCGGAAATATCTTAAGATGTCCAGAGTGTCAGTACGAGTTCGAGCTGAAAGACAGTTAGTAGGCTTGAATGTGAACAACCGGCTGGTTACTCTAAAAATGAACATCATCCTCACAGTGATCGATCTTTGGAAATGGATTTGGATTGAGTGTGCTCATTTATCGAAGCAAATCCTAATGAGATCACGGGTTGGTTTGCACTTTTTTAAATAGAAGTTTTCTAAACACTTAAAAACAGTCTACTAAACATACAACCATTATTAGTTCCATTGTTCATCCAACCGAAAAAAGATAAACAAAATCTAAAAGCGGGAGCAGGTATTGTCCAATGGTCCAATCACCCAGTTAATTTGATAAAGTACAGGATATCCGCCCACCCTCTTTTGCCTACCTTGTGCAGTTGTCTTGAGTCATAAGTAAACTCAGACAGATATTTTGTTGGTGTTGTTTGGTTTCTTAGATGTAATGAATGGTGTCCCTCAGGGTTCCATTCTAGGACCATTTCTGTTTTCAATTTTAATTAATTATCTTTCGGTTGAGAACTGTAACTAGATGCAATGTGCCGTATAAATGAAGAACTTGAGCGGAGGGTTAAAAAAATTGTTAAGGAACCTCTCCAGTTCCAAAGATCTGGACACTTTTTCTTTCCATCCCATAACAGTTATTAATCCAGTTATCTTATATAGTGAAAAAGTAAAAATCCTTGATAGAATTTTTAACGAAGACCATGTTATGATTCTTCTGAGGCCATCTGGGCCTTTAATTTATTAATTATTATCCTCATGTGATGTTTTTTTTTTCTTAAACAAGAACTTCACTCCTATAAACCTAAGCTAACATTGCATTCAATTCTGCTGTCCGATAAGTAAAACAGTTTAGAGGGCATTGATTATGTTTTTCGCCTTTTTGAGGTCTATCTTGGAATGCTTTGTTTGCAGTAGAAACAAATTCTATTTACTTGCTGTATAGTTCTTACGAGAGACCTAATGAGAAGATGAATGCGGCACAGAATGCCACATCAATCTCTTCTTCGGTTTCATATGTCTGAGCATCAGTTCTTTGTTCAATCTGTTTGGTAGCTGAAATGATCTTCTAATTGACAACAAAAATAGCAGTAATAACACTATTTTTCTTTCTATAGTGTTTGATTATTTCAAACTTAAGTAGTTTGGTATGTTTTTCGTACTCTGCAAAAGTAAAAGTACACTTTGGTGTTAATATTTGTTCATAATAAATTTCTATCGTCAACAAGATTTTCACCTTTACGTGGAACTAGATTGGATTGGAATTCTTTTGTTCATAAGAATGGCTTGGCATAAGAATGGCCTATAGTGTGAAAATGTATCTAAATTGCCATCTGCTGTATACATCGGCGCCTGCACAATTCCCTAAACTAGCACCTTTCTTTCAAATGTGTAAAATATAACCCATCAATAACGATAGATAAGAAAAGCATAAATATGCCTAGATATCAGCACAAATTCCTAAGACTGAATTGTGTCCTGTTTAGACGGGGACACACAATTGGCTCTAATTTGAGGAAAGAGCTTGGGTACACACCAGATGTTTCTATTTCCAGGTACTTTTTTGCGATATACACACTGTGCAGCCTTAAAGACGAAGAAGCCAAGAAACGTAAGGCGATTTTTATGCACCTGGTGCTGATGAGCTATAAACGTACAGCAATATTTCGTTGAACCCATAGATCTCTGGCTTCCAGGCTAATGGTGGTGGTGTAATTTTTAAATCCACGTCTTGTAAGAAAAAAAAAAAGACTCCAAAAGAAGAAAAGAGAATTAATCGTGTAGTAGAGGGTACATATGTCCAGTGTTGTTTTTTTTTGTTATTATCCTCATTTCGATCATATTTTGGGGCAAAATGCCTGCAATTTCAGCCAACACCTGCTTTAAGCACGAGCCCTTAACAAATGAAACTGATGAGCGAGCTCAAATGGGCAGTGCAACACATGTTGATGGCTTATAGCTGTTTTGGATCGTGGCATAGGCAGCTGGAAAATCTTAAAGATAATTCAACAGCCATCATTTCCACCAAATGAAGTGACGAAGGTATTATATGCATCAAGGGAAAAAGTGTTTCAAAAAAGAAATACTTTTTTCCTGGATTCGAGGATTTGATGAAAACAAAAGGGAATAACTAAATAGGATTGATTTTTGTGGAGTACGTGACTATTAGGAGCAGATGCGCGACAAGATTTTGAATAATATGAAAAAAAGGTAATTTGTAGCATTTCTGTAAAATATATGAAAATTGTTTTTTTTTTACATTCAGTGCGAAGTAGTCCTATTTAATTATTTGGAGAACGTATTAAGAGCTGGTAAATACAGAAAATGATATGTCAAAAGATCGTTAAAGATTAAAAAACTTCAATTAATAAAGGCGACATTAAATTTACGAGAGGTAGAGCTGTAAATATTGGAGAATTTGTTTAGTATTGAAAGTTATTGCAAAACAAATTGATCAAAATCCACAAAAGAAAGTATAAGCACAGAGTAGAGACTAAATCAGAAGTCTCATCAGGAACGAAAAATTGTTCTATAAAAATGAAATTGTACGCTACGTCAAATCCCATCATGCACATCAATATGTCGTTTGACTGTTCTTCCCGAACTAATGGGAGTGCTAAAGAAAAACAACAACAAAGTGCATGCGCCCACCGCCACCCATTTTTTTCGCAATTCGGTAATCTGGTGCTGGGATCTGACTAACTCGTAGTAGGATTTGATTTATCACAAAGTTGTGAATAAGATATTTGAGCATTTTGTTGTTATTGATGGGATTTTCGAGTTGGTCTATATTCTGTGGTATAAGCGTACAATAATACCTCAAAAACACTAATATCAGAGTTGATACTACGATGTTAGGTGTATCATTGCGATTATTATATGCAACAAACTATCTTTAATTAAACCCAGAGACTAAGACCTATTTTAAATGTTTGATAACTTTTTTATTTTATCAATAAATAGAAATGATCCCAATATAGAGTCTTGTGAGACCCAATCATGAACAAAAGAAAGACGGACAAAAGATAATCAATCAATAAATGGAAATTGAGGGTCGCGTTGATCTGATATAGCCATAAACTGAACAAAACTCTAGATTGGAGAAGTAAAAGCAGCAATATATACGCTGTGAAGAAAGAAATCCGATATAATTTTTAGATGTTCAGTGCTTTCCTTAAACTCCAAATTGTGATTAAAATGCCATCAAAATATTGATCTGGAAAGTATAGAGATATGGTCGCAGAACGTACAACATATTATTGATAATGAAGAATGTCACATCATACAATTCGATTTTTATATCAAAACACCAAACAGGATATGACTTCTTAGAGAAACTCAATAAAATCTATCCTACTTTTTCTTTGCAAGAAAATCTACTTCGATATTTTCCTTATTTCTGAATTTTGCTGATACTTTTGCTTCCGTCGACTCTTTTCATCTTCAACTTTCAAATTTTTAATATATTAACATTTTTTTTAGGGACATCGAGCCAGACAAGCACCACAAAAAGCGAAATTCTTTTACTTTTAGTATAAAAAAAAATCTTTCGGGAAAATATCGTTCAAGAAAATATCTTTTAACAAAGAGAGTCCCTTTAAATCCCACCCCGTCTATTCACATCTGTCTACGAATATTAAAAGAAACAGCAGATGTTGCAACATGCGTAGATTATTGTCCTGAAGGTATATGTCAAGGAACTCAAATTTGTTCCGAACATTTTCAAGTGCATCAAAAACCAGCCAAAATAACCACTGAGGACTTCACTTCTTGTGTAAGGAGATTGTCTGTCTTCAAGTTGAACGTTGTCCAAAAAAGGAAGTCTTACCGCTCCTGTAAACTTTGACTTCAATTTTAAGGAAGGCATAAGAAAGATGTGCACCCCAAATACACACCAGGTGTGTAGCTTTGTCCTATACTATATACGACGAAGGTTGTTGTAACCCATGAAATTCATTAGCAAAAAAAAAAGAATAAAGATAAACAAGAAATAGCCTTATTCTCTCCCTTCTTGTTTAAGAATTTCCGAAGATTGTCGGCTGTTTTCCTGAATATATTTATCCTAAGTGCTTGCAGCAAGAAACAGCGATGAATTTGTAATGTGTGGCTTGGCTGCACAAACTTCTTCCTTTAGACGAGCATTTTTTTGCCCTCTGATTTGGGTATAGAGTGCAGAGCTAGCACTGGCATACACACCTGTCGATTTTATTTCTCCCTGACGCGTGTTATGTTCATCCCCATAATAATAATTGAAGATGTTTCGTAAATATGATGAAAACTGAAACGTTAATTGATGCACTGCACTCCGGAGGAAGTGCATATTCAAATTAGGTCATTTCATTTCACATGAAATTGCACTTTTTACATAAATTTCAGTAAATTTACTCAGAAAGTTATGCAGTTGAGAATAAATGCTATTGGATGAGCTATTTTAGTTTGCAGTAGAACACGAACGAATTCAATTACTCTTGTATTAATTCACATTATTTAGTGATACTAAACAGAAACTACCCTGTTGGGTAATTATAATTCTTGGTTAAAATTGCACTAAGCATGTACACTGTGTGACACGTCATAGTAGTTGCAAAAGTACTTTAGACAAGAGTGTTATAAAACTGCGACTTCCCTTTGAGTACAGTGAGAAATTTGTTATTTCTTCAAAATTACTAGTCAAACCCAGTAAGAAATGTGTGTAAACATGTAGTGCATTACTTCATTAATGAGGTAATGAACATATGTACACAAAGTATGTATGTATACATTTCCAATAACAATGAATTTCAAATTCATGCATTACTCTTTCATTGATTCATTGAAGAAGTTTAAGCATTACTAAACTATTCATGAGTTCAAGGGACGTTCAAGACGTAAGAGAGGAATGAAATGGAATGGTTGAAACCTATAAAACCCATATGCGTATACTCCAACAAATAAAAACCATGCAACTGAAGAAAAACTGCATTTTACTACGCTGAGTTTAATTTTTATTGTCAATGCATTTTGTACGAAATATTCAAATTTACGAAAATCTCATTTATGACTACATCGATGAACATAACGAAAGTGTAATCGATAAAAAAAATTCATCTGCATTGTAATGCAAAAAGTAAAGCAGCAAATAGTCTTACTCAGAAAGTTGTAGTGTACAAAAGGAATAAAAAGCATACAGTGAAATCACTGATTCCGACGTAAAGTACTACCCTATGACATTTGCAAGTGTAATGTAAGTAGTGATCTCTGTCAAGGTGTAGCTATTGTATCCATTTTCATTGATGAAAGCATTCATTCATTCATTGATGGTGTCGCTGCTAGGAGCCTTATGCATTACCCTGCCATTATCATAATCTGTTACCTTGTCTTTTGCATTACTAAGTCGTAATATCGGTTTCTCGGATTAAAAAGTTTTCCTAACTAAAGAGAAATTCGGGACAATTGAAAGGATGACTATTTTAAGGATACACAAAGAAACGCGCTTCTGGGGAAAAAATCATATAACTGGGAGAAATGTTGGGAAAAATGAATTGAGATTCGAAAGGATTATATTGAAAAATAAAGTATTTTGTAAAATTTAAATTGCTTTCTGTAATATAAAATCAAGTTAATTTTTGAAATCACCTTCGTGGTTAGGAACACCTTTTACGCATTCTGTGGAGTTGGATGTGGCCGACTCCAATTTGAAAGACTCAGAACAAGAACATAAATTCGATGTCATAAATAGGTGAACTTCGAAAGTAGCTGAGATGGTAGGTGAACCATCCTCTCATGACCGACATCAGGAAGCGGATCAGAGCAGGGTCTAAGC
>QYTT01078817.1:4098-18987 GCA_006980735.1 Dasypogon diadema | reverse complement strand
ATCTCCCCATTTAATCCTTTGTTCTGTACACTGAAAATTGAATTTTCTCCTCAAGTTTCTGGATAATTGATGCACATAAAGAATTCCTTACAAAACCATATATTTAACTCCATATCTAGGGAATTAGCTGACCCAAAAAGAATTTCTCATCACACAGAACTAGCCATCTTCAATAGAAAAGGAAATCTCAGCAATTCTAAAGCAATCTTTTTCCCCATCGAAAGCAATCGCTCAAGAAAATTAAAACTTCCATAACCGACTTGATATTGATACCTATCGTATCGACTATCGGATGAACTATCAATTCATTGTGTCTTCTCTTGACTCTTGAACTGAATATGTACCTCTAGAACGGGATCGGTGGTGCACTTGAGGAATACATAATTGTGGGTTCTTTTCAGTTTGCAAAATTGCCTACTATCAAGGGAACAAAATTGCATATAATCTCGCATAATCCCAGCATGGCATCATAACCTTCTACGGAGGGTTTCTGATGTTTCTGATGTTTCTGATCCATACCAGTTCCCGGAGTGCCCATACCTAATACTTATTTATTTAGCTAACATCCTGAAAGGCTGGTATTTTTCAAAATTGCCTGTAATAGTGTATTTTTAGATTAATTATTGCCTCACTTGGAAAATAGGGCGTATTCCGCCCGTATTCAATACAAAGTACACAGCTCCGCCACGATTGCATTGGAAGTCGGAGTTTAATTACATAATTATGAACAGTTCGCATTTATCATTCGTTATTTATGGTTGTTACCCTCCCTTATTCGTGAGTTCATCTAAAGTACGGTGAAAAAAGATCGACCGGCTACGGCTACAGCTACGGCTACGGCTACGGCTACAAAACATTCAAGTTTGTAACAACGTACACGTATTTATGTTTATGTCTGCTGCAATTTTAATGTTTTTCACATCGGATTAAAAAATAACACAATCCAACCGAAATGAAAAGGAATAGAGGGGGGCAAAAAGTTTGCACAATATAAATCGAAAGAGAAAAATGCATCGCGACCGTGGCAGCAGCTATACACGTTGAGAGACAAAGAATGGTGGAAAATAAAATAAAAAAAAATGTTGCAAAGGTACAAAAAAAAAAAGAACTTTAAATTAATGGTTGCAACTTAAAAATGCGCCGATTGTTTGGCCTGTGTCGCTTGGCGTTGCTCTTCTCCTTTCTTTTTCTCCATTTTCATCTTCTTCTTCTTCTTGCTTTTGTTGAAGTTAGGTTATTTATAGTTTGCCTACTATTTTAGAGCGTCGTCGTCCAACACTGTGAACTCTCGAAGGGTTGCCAATTGTATGGATATTATTTGGATATGGATAGAGATTAAAAGGGAGATGACATGCCTGTTCGGGTGCATGAACTTTACTCGTTAAGATTTTCAAGGTTACGCGACGTTCTTTGGGTGCTTGCTCTGCGGGTTTTTGTTGGGTGAAAAGAGAAGTGCTTTTATGTAACGGTAGCAATGATGGCCTTGCCGGAGAGTTTATTTTTTTTTGTCTGGATTCTTTTAATTGTTGGCTTCGTGTCGTGATTTACTGGATAATCCTTCACAATCAGACAAATCAGGAAATATGGAAAGGAGATTGAAGGTAAGATGTTGGAATTTGGTGCATTCTCCCAATATGAACCCAATTTTTGCCTTGAATTTTCAAAACCCCTTCACACTAGAATTAACTAGATGTTGGTCAATTTGAGCAAAACGTGTATCCCTGCCACTTAGGTGCACGTGATTGTTTTAAGGGTAGTTATGGTTTTTATTGTTAGCGTTTTTTTGAAATTTATTTAGAACAATCGCAATTTTAGGTAGAGGTGACACAAGGATCAATTTTAGGGCCTGTTCTCTTTACTTTTAACGTTAACGATTTATTTTTTGTATTGAGACACCATGCGTTGGGGACACTGGGACACAGCGAGAAGCTGGATTGCAACGTTAAGTTGGCTTTAATTTTAACGGTATTAAGAGCTAATGGTAATAGTCTGAAATCGTATGGAACACTGGCATTTGGTTCTTGATTTCCAACCATACAAATAGATTAATGATTGAAGGTGTTTTGAAAGAAAATATTTGGGGGTTGTTATTATCATTTTAATGCCTTACGTATTTATTTAATTATCACAAATTATATACATGTATGTGTGTGTGTATAGTGAAAGTGTTTTCAATATGATTAGCAAATATAAAAGGAAGACGAATAGGCAATCATACACAGTTATGACGGTTTTGGATGGCAAATATGGAACTTCCAAAGCTTATCAAAATTTCATTCCTCAAAATATCCTTGACAGAAGAGATGCGGAAAGATCGTCCACATAATAATATTTTACAAGGTTCCTCCAAAATATTTCCTAATTGAAGATTTACTTCGGTGTTCACTCCAGATGAAGAGAATGAACAAGCAAAGGCTATGAAAGTATGGCTGCTCCTCATGACCATGCTTGTTTTTCAATTGGCATAAATAATACAAATTCGGACCCGTTTCACAGAGAAATTGGACTCACAGGAGTAGATAGGTTGCATGGCTTCAGGAGACACCATAGAGAATCATCGCTTCAAAAGACAGTCGACATCTGCAGGCAGGGCTCAGGGCTTCAATGAAGTGGCCGTAAAGAAATTTTCGAAATTTCGAATTATTTACCAAAATTTATGACGAACATACGCTTACCCCTAATCGTCGCTTTAACTGTGATAACACAGGATTCAGTAATATACCGAAATTACACTCTAAGGTTGGTTTCCATTAAGGTTCGGCGTCAAGTTGGTATTGTAGCATGTGCAGACTGAGGAATTCAAGTTACAGTCGAGTTCTGCTTGGGTGCTGATGGTTCTCTTACAATCCTTCTTTGTTTAAAGCGTGAAAATCCCATTTTACTTGATCATGAGTCTCCCGATATCCACGAATCAGGGTTGATCCATATGGATATATTCATGAGATGTGTAGTAATAATTCGTAAAATTTTCTGAGCTATTTGAAGGTGTCTCAGTCTGGGCTGTAAGCATCTCAACAGTATTAAATGATTCGAGGAAAACAGATAAGACCAAAATAATGAATATACCCGATTTTCTGTCACATCATTTCAAACCATATGGCAGTAATCATTTGTCAATCGAACATGTATATGTATAGGAATGTACGAAAAATGAAATCACATTCGTCGAGAAATGGTTCGTATAAATAATGAGATGAGTCATAACCTGTTGACAAGAAAATATGCCCGTTTACTAGTTTTCAGCATTGATGTTGGTGTCGAGCTTTGCGTTCACTTTTCTGGTATTCCTATGATTTTTCATATTCGATTCGATATTGAATTGAATCGGGTTAAATAAACTCATTAAATGTATACAGCGGGCATTATCTAAAGTATTTTGCCTTTTTTAGGCTGCCATTCAATGGGTTTTTATATACATGGTGTGTGTCTCGGTTTCCCTTGAATTCAAACCGAGACCCTTGAATTCAGTCAGAAGGAGGTCAGGTCACTTGTTGTAGATTAAAACTCGTGCATTTGCAACCTTTTAATACTTAAACAATAAAGAAATTTCGAAATACGGCAATGTTTGTCTTTTTTAGTCATTCAGTGGAGCAGATGTTAAAAAATAATTACCTTAAAAAACAAAATAGTTATTTCTTTAAGCCGATGTATCTGGAAAAAGGTAACAGTTAGGTACCAAATTTGTATGGAGGATTTGTAGGTAATATGAACTCCTTATTATTTGTGTAAAAAATAAAAATAAAAAAATAATAGGGGACGTTTTCGTACGTTGAATAGTACCGAAGTTATCTTTTAATATGTACTTGTAGGTACCAACCAGCTATGTCAGCTATGTCATTGGATACATATCCCTTAGTAGCTGGCCAGTCTCATTGATCATCAGTTGATCATTTTCAAATAGAAACCAGATTTTTAAGGTTTTCTTCATATACATCATTATTTTTTTGGTCAGCTAGTATTGTCTTGGGAGCCGCCATTAAACTAATAAAGAAAGAATTTGTCGAGGATGTTCAATCCTATCCAACTAAAGATCCATCGTTTAAACTTTACAAATGCAGCTCATGAAAACTATAGTCAAAAGTTTGCTATAAATTGTGAAATATGGCAACAAGAGTAAACAATAGTAGAAATATTTATCACCGGTTAGGAATAACTACATTTAAAATAAAACAGCGCGAGCTCTTCAGACAACCAATATGTCCTGTTTTCAATAGTCCATGAGTCCATAGAGAGAACTGCCAACAGCAGAGGTGTTAAAAAAATTAAGTTGATTGAAGTTATACCGAAAAGACCAACAATCATGGCGGAGTTTGTGGGGGAGTTGGCAAAATGTGTAGCTACGAAGTAATGTCCACGAAAAGACATTTTATTTATTTATTTATTTTATTTAGCCACTTTTTACCCTGACTTTCAGAGTTCAATCATGATCCACAACTGCCTTTGTAGTTGTAGTGAATATTTAAAAAAAAAACAAATATTACATTTAAAAAAACTTACGATGCGAGATCATAAATACATAAAGCAAATAATAATGGACCAATATGGATTCCCTGTGGTATAGCACTGAACTATTAAGGGGGAAACAAGTATCAGGATGTCACTTTAGATTAGAGACTAACGTGCCATATTCAGACACGAGCTGTTTGGTAAAATTTGATGATAATTCGTCTGTTTCATAATCACTTGTGTCTCATTGATGTGGTGGCCAAAAATCATATAGAAAGCAGTCATACAGAGTTACAGCAATTATCTTATCAATAGCCTTAGTGGATTGCTAAACGTGGTGTTCTGTTGGACTTGGTAGCTATCGTTAAGTTTTGAAAGGACGAAAAAAATTTTGAGTGTGCACAACATACGAAACTAGGCTAGATTTCGCTATGATCTGCTGTCCTGAGTTATAAGACTTGAGAAATATGCACAATTTTGAGCTGCGTAACTGTAGAAAGCGTGTTATGATGTTTAATCCTTCTCTAGACAAAGGTAGCATAAATCATCCTAGATTGGCTCCACCTCTTTCGGCCTTTATTTTTTTTAAGTAGTGCGAAAAGCAGCACAAGTCTGGAAAGAATGACAACTGTGCTGCTCATTACCAGACACAAGGATACAACTAATTTGGTGTCGCTAGGATTAACTACAATTGTCTTCCGAGCTTGCCATAGACACTTTGAAAAAACTTGTGGAAGGATGAATGTCTACAGATTTTATTCAATAGTGATCAGTTCGTTGCTCACTCAGGCATCCCTGGTATAGTGGCTCAGACCGAAAAAGAAAGGTGACTACGGATAAATTAAACAAATTCCAAAAGTTGGCTTCAATACGAATCACTGGAACTGTGGGCACCACTGTGAAAGTGCTGCTGCCGAAGATATGACTTCTTTCACGTAGACATTGGTAATAGGGGACTGTAAATCTGGTTGGATAAACCACTTTCCTGTGGATCAGTTGTCTGTGATACTATTCTGTCGGATGAAAGATTGACCAAGGCTGGTTCTCGGTTTGTTGCCTGCAGAGGACGTTGTAAAGTAACAGCAAGCTCGCAGCAATGTTCCAGTTGGCGCTATGCACCATTGAGCAACACACAAACTAATATTGAAGCGACTAGGGAACACAAAGGCTTTCATATTATTAGAAGCTGAATTGAAGACACTGAGTAACTATCAGATCAGCTCTAGGATAGCCTGGGAGTGTAAAGAACTCCTCAATAGGAAAATGGAATCAACCCAGATAAGTGCCAGGTTCCAGTACCTCAAGGAATGAGGGGTGGAAGAATCGCTGATACTCTAACAAGGAGAACTTCTAATGGGTAGTCTACTGGGCTCCTAATTTGGCTGTCGGCCAGATTAAGGATTCGAGAATAAGATTAAGAAGTATGGACGAAGGAATGGGAAATCCACTTTGTTCAAGGATATTTATGGGCCCCTAACTGGGAATAGTGGGCTGAATCTTAACGAAGATATCTTGCAAATTCTGTTTGGTGGAGGATGACAGAGTGCCCATCAAGCCTACTGTAATTGGGAGGCTCTTGTTGAGTTTTATAGGACATCTTGATTCTGCATCCATTGAACTGACAATTTTGATCAGGTCGGCTATTACAGTATTATCAACTAAATGGAGCAGTTGGAAAATTTCCAACTTTGATCCAGTTCTGGAGGAACAAAAGGTACAACTTTTAATCGTGTACTTGCACAAGGGTAGCGATCTACATTTTATGTTCCTATTAGATTGGAAATAATTGTGTGATTTGGATTTCAGATTCAGACAATGAATATTGTAAAGCAACCTTTGTCAGTTCAAAAATTATTTCTAATATCCTCTTCCCTCACATTCCCTTCTGTCTGAACTCTGGTCTGGGCATCATAACGTTGATTTTGTAGCTTAGGCCCTATTGTAAAAAAATTACATCTGCAACAAACTAAGACAGTGAGGATGAAATGATAACATTAAGTATCGATGTTATGGGTTACTAAAGTAACGGTGTCTTTCATTATTTACAAACTGCTTTAAGAGAACGCAATCAGTTGCAGAAGTAATTCTATGGAATTTAGTTCTAATGCAAAAGTTTTAAATCCAATTATGAAGAAATTTTTGTATACACCAAAAACATAGCTTCAAAATTGAAATTGTATATAAAAGGATAGAAAATAGAGAAATTAAATGATTCTTTGCACAGAGCAATATTTGGGACCTGCTTAGAAATTCCTCTTCAAGTAAATTGTTATTACCTCTCTCTCAAGAAGTCAATTTGCTGGGAATAATTCCTAAAACAAAATTAAATCCGATCCGAAGATGAAAATATGGCAAAATACGAAGAAGTACATACTCGAGTCCCGGGAGAATTCAATTATCCCTATCCAATAAAATTTAATTTAAATTTTTGTAATTCTTACATCCAATTTATTCAGTCGTTTTCTGTTATCAATTTGATTTAATTCTAATATAAATACAACCCCCGCCCGGGGGTGGTAGCGTCCCTCCACCCGCACAGTCGAAAACATTTGAAAAATTTCTCAGTATATTGATTTTCTTGACATAGACATGTACGAAACACAGAAGAGCAGCGAGCAGCGTCGTGTAGCGTATAGCATGTACCCTGTGCCCTGTACCCAGTACCCATTCAATACAAAATTATACAAATACTGCTGCATAGAATAATAATATAAAAAAAATGTAGAAATATACCGAACTCGACTCAACCCGGTATATCTTTACCCAGCCATCTATTTTCAATTTCAAATTTTCCCCTTTCGGTCCATTCGTCCCTCTTATTTCTCGTCGTCCTTGTCGACGTCGTCGTCGTCGGCGTCGTAGTCATCATCTTCTTCTTTTACTTTAAAAAGCTGGGAACTGGGCGCTGCATGTAAGTATATGTGAACCGTACAAACAACCAGCATACCACCAATACCACAATCTCCATCGTCAGCCACCACACCACCGCCGCATCGCCATCGCCACCGTCATCTCATGGCTGTCGTACCACCTTTTAGAGTTAGGCCAGCAACCAGCTACCGCCCTGCCCACCGCACCCGCTATTTCCCTCCTGCGAAACAATTTCACCTCCTTTTGGGGTACAAAACACAGAGACCGATCGAACACTAGAAGCCACCGAAGCAGCCAACTCAGCTTTAATATCACCCGGCCATGGGGCTCCATCGGTCCCGCTTTTGGGCTCATGGCTCATTCTCGTGTTCTTTCTTTTAAATGGGCCTTCCTCCACCAGCACCAGTGCCAGCGCCACCCCCTCCCACACCCAGGCCAGAGTCACCGCCACCCGGAATCCCGAATGATGGGCAAAATTTTCCCTAAACTCTCCATACATATTCGTCCGCCAGTGGGTACATGTTTCACAGTGCATACACACAGCCAAAGAGGGTGTGGAGCTGGAGGTACAATGGAAAATTATCGAAATACCTTCCTAGTGAGGAAAATTCGCGTCCCTGGTGACTTTATTTGATTAAAGGGTACCTCGCTCTGGGACAGTCAGTCTGGACTCCTAAGAGTTGAACAGGCCCAAAGAATTCGAGAGTTGAAGGACCGCAATCGGCTTGGGTGAGCGCTCCTGTAACTCAATAAATTTGCATCCCTCGGCTGTGGTCGTTCTTATCAAAGGTCAGCAGGATGTTGGTGGGCACTGCGGAGAAAGTTCCTCTCGTAAACATGCCCGCACCATCTTCTCGGGATGACCACACCCGGACCACATATGGAAGGGCCATTATTCAAGCCATTTGCACAATGTAGCAAAAATGATTTTAGCAAAAATTCTCAAAAACTTTCTTAATAACAATATCCACCCTCCCAGAATCATCTCTGTGGCACTACCCACGGGAGGGGTGATGTTCGGGTAGATGGGGTGGTTCTGGCACGAAATACATTGGGGTCGATACAGCAAAACCAACCCCAGGAAAGAGGGGCGCTATGGATGGGGTGCGGCAAAATGCGGTTCAACTAAAGTCGTCGAAAGTTCGTTAGAAAACTTCTAAGACTTAAAGGAAAAGTTTTAAATTTATCAGTTTCTGGGCCGTTAGTTCTTCAATGCGCCCCACCACACTCCTTCCGCTCCCGCTAGCCCGAAAATTCCAAGTTGCTGCGCGAGGATATAGCAGAGCAGTCCCCGGGCCCGGGCACAACTACTGTTTTTGTGTATCTTTTCCGCTGTACTCGCTTCATTTGCGGTATATTCATGTTTTCTTGCTGAGCCAACGCAAAAATTATGGCAATTATTGTAAATAATGGCGCTGGCCTAGTTTTTTTATTGCCAATTTTTTCTCTTTTCCGTCGTTCGGGGTCTTCTTCTGACACATGGTGCGCATACGGAACAAACAAACATAGGGGAAAATGTTGTTTTATTTCGTGTGTTTTTTTTCCTCTTTTAAGCAAATATTTTTAATTTTTGCGTTTGACAGCTGAATTTATGCTGTACTTAATGAGAAGGACTGTAAGTGTTTTGTAATATATTGCGGCACGGTTTCGTGTACGTATGCTTTTCCGCAGCAATAGATGTGCAACTAAAATTGAATTATTGTGCAATATTTAATTAAAATACCGTGCCAAGCGTACCGACAGCCCCCTCCACTTTAATGAATTTATTTTGGGCTTCACTGGAATTCTGTGTCACGTATTTGTATTGAAAAGACTAGAGGGGGGGAGGGGATACAGAGTGATTTTTAAGCATTGGATTTTGGAGTTAAATCTTGCTAAAATTTTCTGATTGGATAGAATGGCTGGGAATTGAGATGGGAACTTTTTCTATGATGAAGAATTGCAGTTAAAATTTATTAAAATTTTGTTTTACTTAAAATATTACTGCAGAGAGCTATGACTCGCAGCGAAAAGTCATGGTTGTGGAACCAAACAGTGCATGATTATTAACAAGATTTATTGTACGAAACTTACTTGCATATAATGAAACAAAGTTGCTTAGAAAAACTGTGAGAAACAGAGTCATTATCGTGGTCCTTAGAACGTTAATATTATGCCTCTATCTCACTTGGATATTACTAATGTGCTCTTCTCCTCAATTTTAAGTGAGAAGAAGAAGCAAAGATGCAAATTCTAAAGTCACCAGAAACAAATCTTCTAATCTTGGGCGTTCGAAGGAGACATTGTAAGATTTTCGACAAGATACTACAGAAAGAGATGGCAATTACAATATTAAACACCTTGCCACCGGAGCTCATCAAAGTGCCTACAAAAGGTTAGACATGGAAAAAACGAGGGAGCCCATAAACGTATCTCACAACATCGTTAAAGGCCACCGTCAGTTTGCACCTAAAAAAGAACTAAAAACACAGACTACAATATAAGAAGTGAGGCAGAATAATTGCTTTTATCAGTTTGATGCGTAGATGGGTGCTTAGAGCAACAGAAGTAATCCACAGCTGACGTAGGGTTCCATAGACCCTTCCCAGAACCGCACTAACGTGACTACAGCAGCTAAATCTAGAGTTTAGCTGGACCCCAAGGTTTCTTTTATAGAGTCAACATATTCGATACTGGTGTTCTTCAGCGTAATTGAGGGGAGATCTTTTTTGTCAATGTCGGACCTATAAACAACCAAAAACTTAGTCTTGCCAAGATTAATTGACAGTCCATTAATGAGTGACCATTCATAGATGTGCTACAAATCATCGTTTACACGACCTATACAATCCTCCAGCAAACCCATAGGTCTACTTAAATAGATCTGTACATCATAAGCGTAGAGGTGAACATTGGGCAGGTCGTTTATAAATAAGCTAAATAAGAGTGGACCACAGTATAAAAACGCTGGAGAAGAACGCCCGTTGCCCACTTTAACTGTCTGGCTTTGGCCTGATAAAAAGCTTATCAAAATTCTTAACGGAGATGAGGAGAAATTGTACAATCGGGCAAGTTTATCAAGTAGCTTAGAATGGTCAACCGAGTCAAAAGCTTTACTAAAATCAAGCAAAACCAGGGTCGTTAGATGGTCCCTGTCAAGCGTTTCGTGAATATCGATGACAATTCTAAGAAGGGCGGTCTCGTAACTGTGGTCTAAAGTCTGACTGCCATTTCATATTATTTTTATGAACAAAAGCCATCATCTGCTTAACCGTAACTTTCTCAAGCACGTTACTAAAAAAGCTAAGCACAACTTTTTTGGGACGGGAACAACTGTTGCTTGCTTCCAGAATGAACGGAACTGTGAGGTAGTCAAATAAAGGTTGAAGATATGAGACAAAGGACTAATTATAGAGGGCGCCAAAACTCGAAGGAAATTAGGGGGTAAACCGTCAGGCCCTACCGCCTGTGCCTTAATTGAGAAGAGGGTTTCCAAGATTTCATCGGCATTAACACAATGAAAAGAGAAACCATCCCTTGGGGCATCACAAGGTTCAGGATTAACTGTTGGAGCTACAATGTTAGTTTGATTACTTATGAGGAAATTGTTAAGAGTATTCGGGTCACAGTGACTTGACTACGTTCTTTCCCGTGAATACCAAGATTTCGAATATTTCACCATAGCTGTTTAACAGGAAGATTTGAACCCAATTTTGAAGACATATATAACCTTCTGGATGAGCGGATCATGGAGTTTACTATGTTGCGTACTGCTCTATATTTTCAGAATTTTGTCGATCCAGTTACATAAAAATCGTTCAACAGTTGAGGTCCTCAGTGTTACATGAATAGCCTCTGTTTTGACATTGTTAAAAGGCGTCGTCGTAATTATGCTCTGAATGGTATTCAAATCCAGGACCACTGAAACAGACAGGTTCCACGAAAATGGGTACCAAATGGCAGTTCACGGAGTTCTTTACTAGACTGCGACCAATGACTATTGTTTCTTTTTAGAAGAGTGGGAACTCCACGATCCTTTAATGGGGCTTTCCTTAGTCTAGTATAGAGTCACTTGTTCTCCCTATGGATTTACGGTTGATCTTTTATAAAGTACCTTTCGCTTTCCTTATGAGAGTTTTGTATTTTCTGAAGCATGAGTTGTAGTTGCCCCATTCTCTGGAGTCCATTTTGACCTGACTTTGTTAAATAGTCTCTGTGCATTTCGTCTTAAAGGAACATAAGTTCTGATTCCAAGGAGGTGAACAAGACTTCTCTCAAGGTTTTCGTATTGAATAGAATTTTGCGAAGGCCTGTTAAACACTGCGGTTAAAATAATCGTACTATTCCCTTCTTGGTTCATGATACTGTATTAGGCTCCGCTGGAGTCCTTGTCAAATGAGGATTCATTTTGCATCACAAGAATGCAATGCAAAGTACGACCCGATTTATTTGTACTCAAGAATGAAGTCTATTCTTTTTGATGCCCAGGAACATTTCCATAATATATTGTACAGTAGTGGTCATATCAGTTTCTACAGCAACGATAAACTTGTTGTTGCGAATAATAGAAGCTGTCCCTCCTGTTGTCTTATTGTCCTTTTAGTTGCATATATCTCCCTGATTCTCAAGTGCATCATTGAAATTCGAAATGGATGAAGTAGTAGAGAAAGAACTCCTACGATACTGAGAATTAGGTCTAGATTTCCAGCTTGATGTGACGTGATTGACTAGGAAAGGAATAACGACCATGATTCAACAGAATAAAGTACTCTTTCTACTAGGATCACGTGAGTATACTCGGTATGCGGCATTCGGCAAAGAGACATAAAAAATAAACATCCATGAAAAATCGTTAAAACTTTTTAAGTCATCCATAGCTAACTAATTGGAACCTTCAAGGCTGCTATTGTTTTGGAGTGTTCCCGTTCCCAGGCACGTCTATCAAGGTTTATTGTAAAAATTCCCACTAGCCGACCTTTAAATAACGAAAATTGTAATTAGAAACTTTTAATAGCTCTCGCATAAGTGCCATATACTTCCACGACCATGTTTATTGCTTTAATGGAACTTGAGATTTAGTTGTCGAGTTGTAACCTCGATTTTATGCTCCTCGGGGCAATAATTTTGCTTAATGATTTCCGTTACCAAAACAAATTCTTAAAGGGCAGAAATAAATCAATAACGCTAATTAAAAACGTGACTAAAACCGAACTGAGTTGGTTTCCACTTTCTCATTGCCATCAGATATTGTTGTTGTTGCTAATCCTCCAAAAATAACTTTTTCAGCCCCACCTTCGGCGCGTCTTTAAAGATCATAATGGAAAAACAGAAAACATAAAAGACAAAAAAAAAGGAGGAAAATTATTCCCAGAACGAACAACTTTTTTTCTCCCTCAACTTCGTTTTGTTCTTGCAAAACTTTTAATATCCCACAAACGAAATGAAATATCCCGCCCGATTCCACCAATGAAATTTTCTCAATTTCTGTTTGGGAGCGCATTTGTCGTTTTTCTATTATTTTCTTTTTTTTGTTCTTTCCCAACACAATTTCATCTGTTTCTCGTTTATTGGTGAGAAGAAACAGAAAAAAAACTAATTTGGTCGAGATTTTACGGATATCATTCTTTGCATCCCTGTAAAAGGAATTAGAATAAAAACAAAAAACAAAAACACCGGCTCAAAGGAAATAGTCTGCAAAAAGAACAAGAAGAAGAGAAAAGGGGAATAATTTACAACAGATGGCGCGAACTTCGAAATAAATCAATCTGACATTGTTTAATTGAGTTCCAGTTTTTCGTCTTGGCCGCGTTTCCTTTTTTTCTTGCCATTTAAATGCAAATAATTAATATTTCCCCACACACACACACACCCACATACACAGGAGAAACATCAGCTGGCACCATACTGAGAATGGCAAGGCAACACATAAAAACATGACGATTTCATAATTGCCCGATTTGATTCACGATTCTGTTTGAATCTCGTTATTAGTTATTTGCTGGATAAGATTGTTGGTAAAATTAAGGCGCGCTCTTTGTGAGAACAGTTATATTATGTGCCTACCTGAAAAATGCAAATTGGATGCAATTTTCCTAATAAAATCGTTTTCATAATTCTTTTAACACCTATGAATTGAGTAGATTGGCAAATTGTCCGGTTTCACAGTGTAAAGAAAACGTGATGAACTTGGGCAAAATAATAACTACAATTTATGAAGGATTTAATGTGGGTAAAATTCTTTGGGAAAATGAATGTATCAAAAGTATTATGCTATGCGAAGTCCTCAATTTTTCTAGTATTCTTTGGAAAAAAGGTCTTAAAGATCATTCAGTAAGCGTTTCGTTAAAATATATAAGCATTACCCAGTTCACTCCTTGAGAAACAGATGATAAAAAGAATTTCTTCAAAGCATCGCTCATGTGTTGTTTATGGTGAAAGGCGACTAAAAGAGCTTTTGTGGGAACTATAACGAACCAATTGGGAGGAAGTGCTGACAAATTATGGAGTAAAGATAATACAGGAGAGGCGAACAGGCCTAATATTGGGTAGTATATCCTTGACCTTTATAAGATTGATGCCGGGGTGCCACAAGGTTCTGCCCTCTTCTTCACATTTTTTCGTATTTGTATAATGACAGCGCTTTAGATTCTGTATACATATAAAAATCAGTAACCTGTCACATGATAGGGACAGTATAATTAGAACCAGGGTTTAAGTTTCTTAAATTTCGACTCAAATTAAGAGCAGACTCTACATTTGAGTCCGTTTAAGATTTTAGTTCGCTCAAATAGAGTCTGATCAACATTTTAGTTTGCTCAGTTTTGAACCCGCTCAGTTCTGAGCCCGCCTCATAATATCTAGGCTTAAACTTAAGCGGACTCAGATCTTGAGCAGGCCCAAATTTTAACCGAACTCAAATTTGAACGGACTTACTTCTGTTCGAACTCAAACAGTGGCAGTAATTTGAGTTCGCTCACAATTTAAGTCGATCGATGAGCGGATTTTTATTTTTGAGCCCGGTCATTGACAAACCCGATAAGAACCCAATAAAATGATATTTCAATATGGGAATTAAAGGGAGTCGTTTTGTTCTTAACGCATCTAAATTCGAACGTTGCCTTTTCTGAAACGTACCTACTATTTAAGATAGGCTCAATCAGTTTTCGTCATGTTTGAGTTGATTTCAATGACGACTTTTTAAGGACCGTAGTTGAAGTAGATCTTGTTAAAAATATGGCGACTGGATTCAATTCTACCCATTCGACGGTTCATTGACATTTTAATAAAATTAAGAAGGTCTTAAAACTTGGAAAAGTGGACACCATATGACTTAACGTAGGATCGGTGAGGGCAAAATAACGTTTGCCATAATATTCTCGTTAGGTTAAAACGGAACCGTTTTTTGGGAGGACTGTCACCGGGAACGAAAAACTGATCTGCGTAAAAGGGCTTGGTTTGACTGCGATGCACCCAGCACAACACAGCCTAAGCAAGACCTTCACCCGCAGAAGATTTTCAACGATTAAAATTGTCTTATGGAGAAATTACAATGGTATCAAAAAGGAGAACAAGTCCCCTGGCGATAGCTTCATG
>QYTT01078816.1:0-16905 GCA_006980735.1 Dasypogon diadema | reverse complement strand
GTTGCTAAGAGAAGCAGTTTCTGCTAGAGGACACATTGGAAAGAATTGCACAGATGTTAAACATAGTGTTAAAAATGTGAAGAATTGGTGAAATCATTCACGTCATAATAAGTTTTAAGATATAAGATGAAATATTGTCCAACCTGTAACTTCAGACTTTATGGCTTTCAATGGTATTGATAGCATCCACAACATCAACACACCTAAAAGTGAAACTAAATTCTCTAAGGACTTGTGAAGAGCTGGGGTATTTTGAAGAGTTTTGCTCAGTGAAAGATGTTGAGGACACATAATCTGAGACAGGCAGCTCATCGATAACACTAAGATGAAGGTATTATGAAGGTATGTTAATAAGTACTACTGAAGTAAATTAAAGTCAGATTATTAGAATAGAACATAGACCAAGAGTATTTGACAAATTAAGATCAATAAAATAACTATATAAATAGAAAGTTCCCGAGCTCCTACAGTAACCACATCCGAAACTACTAGTGAAGCAAGACTTTGCAAATTATAGCAATCTTCAGAAGAGGGCCCTTTCGTCTGGCGCAAAGCCCTATCCCAATCTATTGAGCTTCACACCATCGTGCTATTTGAATTTCTTTATGAGTCTATTGTAATTTAACCTTGATGGAAACTGAATGACTGAAGATGGAATCTTATCTGCTGCAAACCACATCATCACTTAGTCCTTGTACACGATACAATAGGAATTCTGAGAAATCTGTAGTAGCGAATGTTTTAAGCAACATAATTGGGTATATCCGCTGATCGTCGATCACATATATTTACGGAGAATGGCTATTGAAATTTATCAGATACAGTAGAAATTTATCAGTACAGATATCCAAGGAGTTTAATGGTTGTATCCTCGCTGTTATGCCAACCAGAAATCCGAATTTTCCCTCACTATCCCTCATTGTAAAATTCCATTTATATAGAGATACATCCTAGAGATTCAATCCTTCTGGTTTAAGATCCAAGATTCAAATGCTGCCAGAATATTGTGTAAGCTCATCAGAGAACAACCCCATGATGAACTTAGGCGGAGAGGTATTTTAGGGAGAGGGAGATTGGGGAATTTTAGGGAAGAGAAGATTGGGAAATTTTAACCTGAAAAATGTTGCAAGTAAGCCATAATAAGCCAGAATCAATGAAATTTTTACTGTTCATGATCGCAGTGGATTCGCAAGTATAATTCTTATCAGCCGAACTATCTCAACCACTGGTACCCAGATAAGTCATCAGTCTGTACTCAATCCATTTTACTACTACTATCGTGGGATGCAAAGTAATTTCAGTTAAGAAGGATTTCTAAAAGCTTTTCTTGGATGTTACTAATCTATATACTGTACTCTATCAATACAAGATATAAATGACTTCTTTATCCGTAACTATGATCCTTAATAAGTCCAGTTGGCTTGTGACTACTATCTACCATTTGAAATATGTACAACAAAGTGAAGCATAAAATTCTGTTTCACAGATACCCACAACCTAAAACAAGTTGTTTCAACTCCAAAACCCACAACAAAAAAATCTTAAATTTAATTCATCAAGAAATCAGCAGTTGGGAATCAATCATCTTATCATCAATTACATTTCAACCGTTTTGTTGGCTATCAAATTTAGAACTGATATTCCCAGACATTAAACAGATTGATCCAATTCGGCATTAATAAACGCAAATCAAATTTCCAATGAATTTCTGCAAATTGAAAATCAAATCAGTGCAAAAATTTCTGTGCGTGGAGTAAGTCCGACATAATTAACTCTCCTAAATCGAATTCTTTTTGAATGGTATTCAGTTTGATATTTAATTATAGTGGAGTGTTTTAAAGAGTTTATTGTAATAAGTATTGTGCTCGTGACACGCTTGAAATGAGTGTTCGTTTTGAAACCGATGAAAGTGATGAAAGGTATCTTATCTTTTTAAGTGTTGCATATCAGAAATTCTACTGAAAACTTATAATTCTAATTGTCTTTTCGATAGATATGGTTCACGGATTTTACAAATTATTAAATATCATTAATGAATACGCAGTTCATGTATTAGTTCAGAGTTATTTGAAAATAAAATAAAGTGACAAAATTTATCAGGTGCACTATGTGCATCCGATTCAATTTTTAAGGGTTTTGCTCTAGTAAATTTACGCTGAAATTCTTACTAATGATTATGTTAGGATACCTGTGTGAGATCTGAGGTAAAGAGTTAGAGAACGCAATAAATTATTAATTAAAAGGTCTTTAGGTGCACAGCAAACACCAGTAATACAAATTTCGGTACCGTAAAAAATTCTGTTTGACATTTTCAAATCCTTTACTTTGAGACACTTCTACACAAAAATCGTAACATCACCAGATATCTACCAGACTAAAAGCAATGTTACTATTCGGCCAATAACGACCCACGCACGTAGCCAAGTTAACTGAGGTATAATCCTGCACATTAAAGGTATGAAGAATGTACAGACCTTAAACAAGCTCATTGTCAATGAAAATCGATAGTATGTGGATCCATCAGTGTCCATTTCAAGTAAAAAAGTAAACATTGATCAAATATGAAAGAAATTTGAATTTCTTCAATTTTTATTGTCAGTGTGGAGTGCATCAATGTCACTCGTCAATTTTACTTCTCCAAATGCCTCAGGAATTATTTTTGCTGGAAATTTAAGGGAAATCCTACATGAAAATTTCAAATCTTTATAGCTCTTTGGGTTGTCAAAAAAAGTAGAATTGCAATCACTCTCTCATATGTCTTTATAGCCTCTCTCATAGTAGTGTCTTTTCTTTGAATTCGTATTTTTATCAGATGCAGTAATTCGACAAATCATGCTTCATCCATCCTAAGAAAATTTTGGTAATCGTCCGGTAAACTCGATAGTTCTCGTAGTAGGGATACGTCTCCATATTATCTTCGTTTTAAAAGCCACTTTCTTTTAACCCAAACTTTCTCTTTCTCATTCTTTAAAACCAGGGTTGCAAGAAACTTAACCCTCTCACTACCCGTATAACACATTAGCCTATAAAAAAGCCGATATATTGGCTCACAGGTAGTAAAAGGGTTAAATTTCGAATCATCTCAATGATTGACTCAAATTAAGAGCAGACTCACACTCTCTATACTTAAACTTGAGCGGGTTCAAAACTTGAGCAGACTCAAAATTTGACCAGACTCAAAACTGGGCGGATTAAAATTAATTTTGATAAAGCTCAAATGTTGTTTGGACTCAAATGTCGATCAGACTCAAATCTCAAGTGTACTCACTTCTAAGCGGATTCAAGTAATAGCTAATAGTAATAGTGAGCCCGCTCATATTTTGACTCCATCAGAAAAAGAGTCGATCGATAAGTTAATTTCTACTTTTGAGTCCGTTCATTGACAACCCTGTTTAGAACTTTTGCACCTGAAATAGCAGCTTTTGCAAATAACGAAAAAGTTTCGTTTATATTGAAAACGTTCTAAGAGAGAACTGTTAGAGATTTATGAAAAGTTTTCATTAATGTTAATTGTGGATAGATGCCAATTTTCATTAACATTTCTTGAGAGAAAAAAAACGTTAAGTTTAATTGAGAATAACCAGTGAACGTGTGTATAGCCACAGAAATATATTTAAGGGATTATAGATAACTCAATCATAAATTCAATTGTGTCGTGTCAGCAATATATGGAAAAAATAATGTGGAATTCATTTCAAAATGCTGCCATTACAAAGAAATATTAAGTAATTACCACAGCAGTGACTAGAAAACAATCTATATCGGTGAGATCATGGAAGAGAATTGATGTACACCTCCAAAACTTGAAAAACCTATTATTCAAGATTCAATTATTGGATGAAAAATCACCAATAAATAGATACAAACCTGTTATGGACTGGCCATTCGCTGTATAGTCCAGTACTTTCGCTGTTGAAATGAAAAGAGCTGGTGGGCTCCGTATCTATAGATAAAATCAACTAATAACACTCCATGCCATGAATAATACCTTCGAGAAAATGAAAGCTGGTGTATATAAAATCAATCTCAATCACCATGCCTGCAGTATGATTACAATGAGTATTTTCATTTGGCAGCTGCAGTAATAACGTTTATAAATCTGTATACATCAGCTTAGTCGACACTGAGCTTCTTGAAGGTTATCTTCATGGAAAAACTCAAAGACCCCCAAGGATTGGGTGAACGTGACAATATCCATAGTACGGTTCGAATTCTCAACGTAAAGGTCTAAAGGTTGTAACGAAGTGAAATTCCCGGCTGGGAAATAAGCACGCTTTCGGCGCATTTATGAACTCCCTCCGCCACAATTGCCAAATCTCTTAATAAGAAGGAATAATATTGAAGGGGCAATGAAAAAAAGTACGGTGCGACTCAGGATTTGAACTCGATTTCCCTGGTGAAGAAACCTCCGGCAATGAGTAAAATTTTCCTTCCGATATAATTCGCACGAGAAATTAGAAACGAAAGCATTAAGCTGCGATTCTGACCAGGCAGATCATCCGGTCCAGACCTCTCCCTTCCCACCAGTCCGATCCGAAATTACATTCCTGATGTCTAGAGTGAGCATGGCTTGCCCGGCCACCTAGTCATTCTTATTCCTGTCACCGACCAGTAGGGTAAGAGCAGCCAAGCTGTTCGGACCGAGTACGCGTGTTGAGCGGAAATGTCTGAGGGTTTAGTTTTTTAGATCTAAGTAGGGTAAGGGCAGTATATCTGCTAGATATAAGCGGACTCAGTACGCGCAAGCTGGAACAGTCCTAGGCTTAGTATTAGAGTAAGGGTTCTAGTATTAGTCTAGGAATAAGCAAATTAATTGTTAGTGAGTAAGTTGAATAAAGTGGATTCCAAGAGCTTACTCCGAGTTTGAACCGAACCGCCCCCTACTCTCTCTAGCTCCGTAAGTCGCTGGCCATTCTCCATTGAGTCTACCCAGGCATCGTTGTTGTGACGTTTCCCATCACCGTAGCGGCCAGAAAATCGCATTGCGTTGGCGCCCGAGTTACTGAGCTACCAGAAACCGACCGCATCGGGAAACAACGTCACAAGGTGTATCACTTAAATGAAGTGTAGGTATACTATCTAAAATAGAAGAATACCGTGAAATCTTTTCCAAAACGAATACAGATATCATTCTTGTAAGCGACCAGTTAAAAAATTTGCCTGGATTTAGAGTTTTTCGATGGACAGACTGGGGGAAGTGTAACGATTTATGTTAAGAGTGAAATTAAATATAAAAAAGAGTTCACGTTTAGCCTGAATAATAAAAATGAAACTGAATAGATTATCTGTGAAGTAGAATCGAGTACTACAAAATTTTTATTAGCGTCTATAGGCCACCTAACGCTAACATGAATAATTTAACGATCGACCTTAGTCACCTTACGCCTAGGCACAAGTACATTATTATAGGTGGCCTTTTTAAATTCTTGTGGAGTTGCTATCAACTTTACTGTTACATTGTCATCGACCGATCTTTATCGTATTAATCATGAACCAACTCTATTCTTTGATTCTCCTCCTCCCTACTATATATTTTTATATCTGAGAACATATCAAAAGTAACTTTCAGTAATTAATTTTCTCTTGCACGCCTATTAATTTTATTAATGATTGCATTCTACGGCAACACTACCTATCACTTTGAAATTTTGTATAGATGTGTTTTATGAGACTCCAAGTCGGAAAAATGAAAATAGGCCATGTCCCCCCACTTGGTTTGGCTGCCATATTGAATTTGTGGATTATTGGACATAATTGGAAAGGTAAGCAACCTATCACTTTAAAAGCTTGTACAGATGAGTTTTATGAGATGCCAAGTCAGGAAAACAAAAATAAACCATGTCCCCCACTTCTTGGTCGGGCCGCCATATTAAATTTCCAGATTGTTGGACATAATTCCAAAAGGAAGCAAACTATCACTCTAAAATTTTGTAGAGAAGGGTTTTTTTTCTGTTCCAAAACAGCTTCTACAGCAGTATTTGAAGTATCTCCCGTAAGACTAAAAGTTGTGTTTCGAGAAAATGTGCTAGAAGAATAACGTCCACTAATTTATACTTTATTGCCGAAAAATTATTCTCACACTCTGAAAGCCATGAAAACTTTTTACTATATTTTAATGTTTTGTTCAAATTGGATATAAATAGGAATCGGATATGATAAAGCAGCTAAATTATTATTATTATTATAATAAAAGCTATTAGGTTATGGTATGTAAAAAATAATACAAAAGAATACAAAAGAAAGATCAATAAAATCTATTCATGATTTGCATGAAGTAAACTCAAAGGTTGACCTGATGAAGTGTTATACAAACCAGCCAAGCTCCAAGTGGTCTCTGTCTGATGTCACAAATTGTTATAACAAGATGAAGACGAAGACTTAGATTGGAGTCGGCTCTAAGTGTTCTTTATGTTCACTTGAATTTTTATTCGCAACTAAAATATCGTCAATGTATATAAAAGTAAAATCTGAACCTTTAAATACTTGATTCATAAATCTCTGGAAAGTTTGGACTGCATTCCGTATATCAAAATGGCATTCTTAAAAATTCAAACAGACCAAAAGGTATTATAACCGATTTATAAATGTCCTCCGGTGCCACTGGGATATGATGATATGCTCTTACTAAATCAATTTTTGAAATGGTAATGCATCCGTTTGAGAAATTTTGAATATGGGAAATCGAATATCTATCTGGGGGAGTAATCACATCCAATCTCCTACAATCCCCACAAGAATGGCAATCATTTGAATCTGTCTTCAGTACCATATTGTGAAGCAACATTGGAAGACGACATCCTACATAAATTAAGTTGCAGCATTTGATCGAATACCATTTTAGCAATTTTAAATTTATTAATGTCCAACCTTCGTGGTCTAGAAAAAGGTAATTGACCGTTGGTAAAAATGTGACGGACAACATTACGTTTAACAGGTTTATTACGCTGTGGAGGCTGAGGGCTAAGGGCGATGAACTAAGCTCCCCCGCATTTCGACACCGACTGCACCACTCAACTAGCTAGACTTCATGAATGAATCGAGAATAACATTTTCATCTATTCCTATTGCCAGAAATTCCATGTGAAAATTCATTGATTTCTAGTTTTCCTACTGGATCAGAAAATGATGTATTCTCAATCCTAATACTCTTAGACTTTTCCAAGACTTTTGATACTATAAGTCATGAGATCCTCTGCAAAAAACTAATATCGAAATTCAATTTTCCTAAGTTATTTCACAACTATCTTAAAAATATAGTGACAACTTTTAAGAACTACTTTCAAGGGGGACATGACCAAGGCTCTCTGTTTTCTTGATTCATTAATAAATTATTTGATTGTACTCAGTATAGTAATATATATCTGAATCTGAATGCGGACGATATGCAATTGTATTTTTCTAGGCCAATTGGCCTTTGTGTGGATGCTGTTTTTAGTATTAACGATGATTTGCTATCAGTCCACTCGTGGGCTAAAGAAAATGAACTTAAGTTGAATCCTAACAAATCGAAATGTCTTAAATACAAATATTCATGGGATACCTCTTGTCTTTCACCTCTCTTATCCGATGACAAGCCACTAAAATTCATTGAATCAGCTCGAAACTTGAAAGTGTGAAATACAGGACATTAAGGTTAAGTGATCATATAGACTCCATAATTAGAAAAGTTTATAGTGGACCTCGAGCGCATTGGTCTTTTAGTGATTTCACACCCATTTTTATACGTCTCAAGTTAATTAAGGCACCTATCTCACCGATATTTAGTTATGGATGCGAAATTTTCCCTAAACTTGATTCTACATCCTTCAGAAAACTTACCGTGACCTTCAATTCTGCCGATTTGTCTCTCAGTATGTTAACTGTTTTCAATCGCTTAGTCTTTCTTCTAGATTTTCGGTCATCCTAAGCTTTGATGTGACACTAACGCCCAGTTTATACCTGGTTACTACCATCTTCAATATTTTCACCTTTAAAAACCCAGCGTTCCGTGACTTTTCTTCGCCCCACTCCTTTTTGAAATATCATTATTCTCGATTTGCTAAGGTTTACCACCAGATTCTATTTCTCTAAGTAGTGAATGTTAATAATATTACTGAATTATGGGAACTTGTTATAATATATATATATATATATGTATATAAATAATATATTGATATAAGTAATATATGTTTTTTGTCTTTAACTGTGCCTATTTATTATATTTTTAGTTGCATATCTAGGATTCTTTTTTTATTTATCAAGTTGATTTATTATTTTCACTTACTTTAAATTCTTATCATTAGTATTATTTTTTTCTATCTTTCTGCCATCTTTTATATCTTAACTTGTACTAATTCATATCTTGTAGTATATAGTATATTAAAAATAAATTATATATTAATTATGTATAATAACGAAATTTTCAACAAAGTTCATTGGTCGTTTCTAACAAAACTGCAAAAAGTGAAAATTAGATAAATTTAAATTTGGAATTGGAGACGTGTGCAAGTTACATATAAATATTTACTTGCATTTATCGTTTGAATACCTTTAATCTGATACCCCACTCGATGGGATATAATTTTTTTTTTCGTTGCTAACACGTTTAATGCATGGGGATCACCAGTGACCCCCCATTTAATAGCTCTCTCAGAACAAATAGATTTTAGCACGTAATTCTATCATGAAAACTCTTATGCTAATTATGGACTATCCAAAATGGCAAATTACCTTTTCCTCTACAACCGTCTTGATATGGGTATCAAATAAAATGGTTTGATGAGTAAAATGCGAAAAGCTATCTAACGTCTACCATTGAATATGGTAGACACCTCAAGATGGCAGGTTACTTTTTTCTTCACAACCCCCTTGATGTTGGTATCAAATGAAAGGGTTTGAGGATTAAAATACGGTCAGCTATGTAACGTCATTTAAATTTAAATTAAAATTACAAAATAAGCCACTACACCCAAAATGGCCCTAGAATATAATTGGCACAGTTTACTACGTTATAGTTGCAAATTAATAGGCTGAGAGAAAATCATTCATCAGCACACAAAATCAAAAATTTATTTTTAACCTAAAAATACTTAATACCTTATACTCAAAGGTTAATTAATTTTAAACACTAATTAATTGCAAATGGGTGATCAAAAATCCCCCTGGGACAATTTTATGCTTTAACTTTATTTTATGGCTTCCAAAATTTTGCATTCAATTTATCCAAATTGAAAATCAGACCTGTTAAAATGTGCCACATTTGATTTCATTATCTCAATTACGCATCCTATATTAAATACAATTTAAAGATGATGGATTTGAATGTATTTAAAATGAATATCTCTCCTTTTAAATAAAGAACCAATTACCAACATGATATGAACCGCAATTTTATTTTAATTTTCGATTCCTTATGTCAACACTTAACAGCATTTGTAAAGAAATTGAGCAGCTGACATGTAAGTAGATAACTTTACAAAATTACGTGTTTGAATTGTTGCTTGGTTATAGGATACGATGCAACAGGTCTTCATTAGAGAAATTTTGGATTTCCAACATGCTTGAAAGCAGGACAATTTATGCGCACCTCAACAGTGAGAGGAAACTAAAAACTAAGCTGCAAAATACACTTGAAGGTGATATATACGGTCTTATCAACCTGCTGCAGAGCAATGTTTATGATTGCCTCAGGATCTGAATGTAAGATTGCAACGAGAAAGGATTGGGAGCCTCATTTCGTAATCCCCAACATGACGCATCTAATCCTACAAATAAATGGACAGAAGACTGGTGATTAGCATTAGGACTGATACTCTGCAAGTATCTGGGAATACATATGACACTATGACCTTCCAGACGGAGGACAAGTCTATCCTGGAAACAATCAAAGATCTTGTCAATCCCTTCGTCACTTCAAATTTGATTAGGGATTGCAAATATGTATTTAAAGATCTGTCCTGAAATAACCACATACTTATTTTGTAAATGCTATAGTGACATCTATGGCAATGATTACTATTTATTTGGGCATATCGCAAACTGGGAAGACGATTAACATCGTCAATTGTGAAACTTGACACCAATTACGAAAACGTTTATGGAATTAAAAAAACAACATCAGTACAAAATTGGCAGCTCTAGTGATGTAGGGATGCGGTGAAGAGCTGGAAACGATACCACAATTCTTGTGTCATTGCTCGTCACTTTCGACAAAAAGACATAGATATCTAAGACAATACTTCTTTAAAGTGCTGCAAGAAGCAGGTGAAAGGGGGAAGGAAGCGCATCCTGGGCTTTATCAGGTGAACTAGATGGCTCGTCTCGTTGACTATGCCGACACCCACTTATGGATTTTGTTTCCTTTTCTTGGTTGAAAATGGAAAATATTTGCACTACATCTCTTTAACAATAATTGTAATAATTGGAAAGAAGTTACTTTTAGAACTACTACTTGCATCATATAAGCAACTGTAGCCCAAAAATACGTAAACACCCGTCAAATCATTATCACCAAAATTGATACAGCAAAACCTGCTCCCACAACTTCAATAGTATGAGCAGGTATAAAATAATTGTACAGGATAATGATTTGCCAATTAAAAAATTCTAATTGGTCACTGACATTGCATGTATTATTCGAATCAATACCATGTATTATTCCAGTCAATATCCAAAACAGGCTCATGAACGAAAGATTGACCCATTCTCCTGCAATCGCCAAAACTAAAAGCTTTTTTGAGTGGATTGACTTTAGGGGGAACTACCATTGAATCTAAAATGGTCACCAATTTTAAGGATGAGGGCAACTGATGAAGCCAATCATGTCGGCGGTCTTATTAGTAATTATTAAATCCAGAAAAGTAATACCCTTATCGCGGTTCTCCATTTATAACCCTAAGATCAAAGTTATTCAGCCGTTGACGAAAGGCCAACATTAAGTGATTATGATTTAAGAAATCGATATTAAAACCACCGCAAATGAGGTTTACGGAAAAAGCTGAACAAATAGACATAATTTCGCCACTTACTTAGATCAGAGGCTCTGGGACTGGAACTGAAAGAATTCTAAAAGGGATCAGGTCATAATCCCTAATATAAAAATGTCGACAAATGAAAAATTTCAACACACAAAATTACGAATAAAAAAATGACACTTCAAAATATCGACACAATATTATTATTGAAACTGCTTTGTATATAGCGATTTCGTCAGTTTTATCCAAGTCAGCATTTTATTCTTACATGGATCCAAGCTAAAAAATTAGTTAAAAAATCTAAAATATTCTGCTAAGACTCAGGTCAGGGTTTTGAAAATTTCTCTGACCGCGGGCCACACGAACTTTAGCAAGGTCTCAAATACAATCAATATGTTACTGCAGGACTTGATGAAAGAGGATGTATATAATTTGATATTTTTGCGATGAAATTTTGAAAACACATCTTAAACTTCTCCACGAATTGGATGTGGCCCGCGAACCATAGTTTGCCGTCTTCTGTATTAGGTGATGATTTTGTTTACATTTTTTTACTTCTTCTGCGCTTCTTATACTATTATATTTCTATTTAATCTATATGTACTTGTAGTATGACGTAAATATCACTGTACAAAAAATTACAAAAAGAAAACAATCGACAAAAATGTCGATAGCTAGGAAAGCGTTGGGGTCAAAATTTTTGTCGATCATTTTCGACATTTTTAGTTTCGATTAACTGGTTTTCGAAAATCCGTTTTGCCGGTGTGTTACTGTTTGATTGTTTTTTGATATTTCGTTTTATGACTTCTTGACCCCAAACCCTTCTAAACACAACCAACCAACATTTTTTGATGAAAAACACGAATTTCCATATATTCATAATCAAGGGAATCACTAGGGGAGGATAATATAATACTGTTATCATAATCTTCTCTAATAAACGACTATGTCGCCACCATCACGAGAATAGCGACGATCATTAATCACTAGAAAAACTATACATCTCACACAATAAATAATCTTCTGTTCGAAAGCTAGCATAAAGGACAATATTTTAGTTTCTCTCGTGGTGTCATAAGATCCAATATTGTGGCCAGAGTGGTAAGTTCATCAAAACCTTAAATGGCACATTTGATTGGTTTTTAGACCTTACCATTGAACCTCTGACCCCATGAGTGTTTTAAACTTATGCAGCCGATTTCGGGCAGGATAGTTCTCTACCTTTTTAACTTGGGACACATAAGATCCGTTGATATTTTTAATCTATTTTAGAAATTATGAAAACATTATTTTCTGTTGTTCTGATCTGATCCCCTATCTTAGAAATTTATTTCTGTTTTTGAATTTTTTAAAATCTTCTACTAAGTTTTTAATCATCTCTAAACTTCATTTTCTAGTTTCTTCCATTTTTTTTACTTTTCGATAAATTCTAGATTTAGAAAATATACTATATACCCTTCAACATAAATGAATAATTACAAAAAGCCGACACTTTATTCAGCTTATCTAAATTGCAGTCATTTTGCCAGAATGCATTGCACCTAAAACTAACAATAATAATCCGGTGTTCTACAGGAAAAGATTGTATCACATTCCTGCGGTTTCAAAATTTAATTCCCAGTGGAATGAAAATTGCAAACCTCACATGAAACCACGAAATATTTGTGCTCACCTCAGACGTCATATAGAGATTTTTGAGTTTTGTTTTTCATTTGTGTCAGTTAAAACAGAAATACCTGACATAATTGTAGGCGAATTCGTCCACATTTTAACAGCTTTTAAAAAATATATGGAAAAGTTCCATTTGTACAAGTCTTATAGAAATTTAAGTAAAAATGTAGCCCTGCTAGAGAAATTTAACAATTTCTTTTTATATAAATAAACCTTACCTTCACAACTGCAGGATAAAAAAGTCTTTCGCTTTAGTATAATCCAAAAAAATTCAGCCGAAAACCAATATAACACTCCCAAAATTTTACACTTACTCCAGCGTAACTTCACAACAATTCCGAATACCGAACAAAATCACACAATAAAATCTCAACTTAGCCCCTGTAGCACATTCAATCTACTTCTTTCACATTCAGCACATCCTTTTAACTTAAATAAACACCACGGAAGAATATCCTTCCATCACCAGTATCCGATAAAATCGCTAATTTTCATAGAACCGCGTTTCAAGAATGGCTGCCTAACACTGAACAAATGCCCTCAAAAGAATTTCACGTTACGAGTAACGCAAAACCAGACAGGATTTTCTAAGGAGCAGGAAAGCTCCCGATTTGGTCTGAACACTGTAAAATGAATGACCAATACATGCACACCCACACCATACATATCCTACGATGTGAGTAATAACCAGTCGACACCTTCCTTGTCCTGTTGGCCCCCCCCGCTATCCACAGGATATCTACTGCAGCATATATATATGAGCCTCAATACAAAGAAGCCATCAAAGGACACGTTTTGTTTTATGCTCCTATCCTTGAAAATGCGTTCAGAACATAAAAGTGGGAGCTTTTGTTACAAAAAGCCGCGAAACTTTTCCATTTACACACGCCAATATAACACTTTTGACAGGGATTTTTGTTTATAGCTGCACATTTACGATGGCCCGAATGCGCACGCTCCGTTCAATTCCTCTTGTCACCGACTTATTGTTATCTATTTTTATAAAATGCACAAAAATCGGTGACAGTGTCAGACCGATTTCGATTGATATTAATTGCACTGGAAGAAGAAGAATAGGATAAAATTGCGGAGCACAAGGACCCGGACCTTCCAGCCCACCCTAAATACTTTCACAGTTTTTCAGTTAAATTTATTTTGGGACAGAGGAAAAGCGCGTTCTTTGCAACAATACTTAAAACTCGAGACTGGCGCAATCCTGTCGCGGAAAGCCTTCTCTCCCCAATGTACCCCACTTTATAGGTGCCGGCACCCTGTCATGGAAGATTGCAAAAAGTCACTTTTGTTTACATGCCATCGTAGGCATGCGCTATCCAAATTCTGGAGAATTTCATATATCCTTCACGAAATGGGGAGATGGGGACTACAAAGGATCTTCGTTAAATGTTTAAGGAGAAGAAACCTGGAGTGGCTTGTACTAAAGGGGAGAGCTGCAGGAAAGTAGCCACCTTTCGTAAAACTGAACAAATCTTTTGATGGAACTTATGTTAGCAATGTTTTTCGGTAAACTATTCCGAAGTGATGGTTTTCGCCAAGGATAACCGTGAACTTTTGAAATTCCCATGCAAGGCAATGTTCCTTTGCTGGGAACTAAGTCAGTCGAAGGCTTGAGGAATTATCACTGTAGGCCTATTAGCTAAGAGTGTTGTGAATAGAATTAGTCATGAAATCACTTCATCCTCGAATCATATCCTATGTTGAATTACCAGGTAGGTACTATGCACTCAAACCCGCGATTGGTGCATCACTCATTAGCGCTGTTCGACATAGATCCTAGGCAGATTACACAGGACTTGTTTCCCTACCAATATGGCGGTTTATTAAGCCCAGGAGTTGAAATATAAAAAAAACAGTCTGAGACTTTAAAACTTGGATGACAATTAGACTTTGGAATGTAAATTGCCACTTACAAAAGTAGCCTTTACCACAAAGAACTTATTTCGACAAAAATCATGCAGTTTTCTGCCTGCTAGATGCACAGCCAATCACGTAGAACTAAGAAAATAGCCTTTAAATTCTTCACTTGCACTGTATGAATGGTATTTAGAGGAAGTAAAACTATTTTGTTATTATTTCAGCCGAATTGTAACACAAGCTGCTTTTTTACATTAAGCGCTCACTTTAAATTCAAAGCCAGAAATGGCCACTTTCAAATTTCCACATTTTCCACAATTACTTTGTTTTCGTGAGAGACATATCCACTGACACTGGCTTTTTTAATCTTTAACGTCACAAAAATGCTTAAATGAATCAAAATCACTTAGCAGAGCGAATAAAAACCGCACGTTTTTTAACAAAAACTCCATTTAACATCAAAATCGGGAAATGTCACCGCCTGTCAAAGTCTTACTCCACCAAAAAATGGACGTAAGTTCTGGTCTCATTTCCCAAGACCAGGTTTTTTTATATTAAACGCAGCTGAGTAAGTTCTGGTCCTATATTAAACGCATGAGTGCAGGAAAGGTCTAGTCATATATCGAACAGAGCTATTTAGCCAATAAACAAAAGTTTCATAATTATATGCTCCAAAAGTACATCAAGAAAAATCTCACATGCAATGCCGTATCATTCTTTTATGCATGCAGTTCTTACCCGGTGTTCCTCGGAACACAGGTTTTTGAATTCATGGTATTTCGTATATGTATTTTTGTTGTTGGAATTGCTAGAGAGGTGTACACTGGACGCAACTTGCTTTCCACCAGGTGTTTTCAAACTTAAAATGTTCAGGGAATTTTAGAAAGCTATCTGCCGTTGCAGTCAGAAATATGAGAAAGAGTGGACGATACCGACGTTCTTCGCTGTGATCTTTGCTCTAGGTGTTTTGTTTCTCTATTAGAATCACTACACCTAAGAATTAAGAAGACTCTTCGTACTTATATTCAACATGCCCATTTTATCTAAAATTGATTATTGTCTCTTACAGCTAACACTTTCTCATCCCAGCTAACTAACTAACTTTACATTCTTCTCAACCTAGGGTTGTGTAGTATATACATATAGAAATTATAATAACGGGAATTTAACTGACTTTGTAGCTCACTGCCTTGTGATAACCTCTATTCTCTGACTTGGTAGGACCGCATAATATTCATCCTGGGTTTTTCAAAATGATTGTGTCCTCCATTTTGCAGCAACTTCTTATTGTTAATTTCTCTATAACTTCTTCGTCCTTTTGGCACATCTACCCACGTCGGTGACCGAGCGGGCTAAAGCGCACGTCTGCAGATTTTCTCCTTTGTTGGCCTGGGTGCAAATCCCGCACAAAGCACGGCATCTGGGTACCAGTGGTGAAGATAGTTCTACTGACGAACATTGTCCTTGCGAAGCCACTAGGATGTTGCACAGTAACTTCATGCCAAAAAAATTGTTGGGTCATTTGCAACATTTGTCAGATTAAAATTCACCAATCTCCTCTTCCTTAATACTGTATGTATCATATGGTTATGCCCTGAACTTACGCAATACCGTAAAAAAACAAGCTGAGGTGGAATGGATTTGCAGAAGAAAGCCCAAATGTTTTAATCTTTTAATCACTTCCAAGTAAACACGAGACGCATATAGGTGATAGTATACAAAGGTGAACTATAGAGGTGCGACCCATTAGGTCAGAGGTTAACATTAATTATTATAAAATAATATATAATTATATAATAATTATAAAATGTTCTTCTTCATCAATGATATTGATGACTGCGCTTCTCTTCAGCAGAACTTAAATATTTTGTATTCATGATGTAGCCACAATAACTTGGAGCTCAATATAAACTAATATAACGTCATGTCGTTCTTTAGGAAGTATAATACTATCGCAGTTATGACATTTCTATTGAAATGTGTGAACCCTCATGCGAAGAGAGGTAAGAATTCCTCGACTCTCCGCGGAGAAGTGCGCCTTCTGTTCCAAAAGGGAAACTCAATATTTATATATTTATAAACAATATAATAAATACAGGAAAATAAAATAATTTTGATAATTTTTGTTATCTTAATGTTTTTCTCATTTTTTTTTTTTTTTACAAATAAATCATTTGATTCTTCAATTCCCACGCGCTCCACCTCCTCTTCCATTGGCATTTTCTATAAATTTTAAAATCAGCTTTTTTTGGGCATTTCTTTAACTTCTCAAGAAAATTTCTGTAACAAGTTTTATGGCAATTCAATTTGTAATAACTCATGTACTAATGCGTTAGCTGTCACAAGAATATAGTCGAAAGCGTTAAGGGCTTTCGAAAAACCACATAATAAATATTGTTAATTTTTTTTT
>QYTT01078815.1:20884-68081 GCA_006980735.1 Dasypogon diadema | reverse complement strand
AGGCAAACTCAGGAGAAGTGTCATTCGTGGAAATGACAGCCCAAGTTGTCCAGACGAGCTTGGGCGGCTTTGACAGTTTTCCTGAGATTGAACAAAGTTCTCTCGGTTAATCTGGGGCAGTGTCTCATTAAACAGACCTAATATCTGGCACGCAAGTTCTTTAGTAAAATCTAAATATCCTGGCAGAAAATTAACTAAATCGGCCAACTCCTTCAGAGGGTTGCCACATGAAAGTTTTATTTTTTAAAGCCGCAAATGTAAATTTTTTTCAAACGTTTTTGCGATCGTCAGGAAAATATCCATAATATAGATTTTCTAGGTCGCTGATTGCGAATAAAGAGCCGGATTTCTTAAATCAAAATGGCGGATCCAATATGGGGGACAAAATTTTCTAAACATCAATAGAATGTCAACGCTTAAGAATTTCACATGGTGAATCAAATATGGCGGTCGTAAATATTAACTTTTTCAAGAGTTTCTCGATTTGGAGGTCGGTGATTTCGAATGTGGAACCAAATTCTTGAGACTCAAAATGGCGGGTCCAATATGGCGGACAGATCTGAAGCAACACAAGCTGCGAGTAAGACAGGTTGCTTGATGATGGATTCCCCAAGTATTATTATCAGAATAACAAAACGCTGAGTGGGTAAAAGTCAACTTACAAGCTCTACAATTACTTGACGAACGCAGTAATCGTATACGAGAGTGGATCAATACCTAAGTACTCGTAGGAATGAAAATGCAAGTTATTAACGAACATTGTTTTTTTTTATTGTTTTGAACGTAATTTCGTTTTAGGGTGACACATTTTTCCCAAAGTTCCCACCACTTCTTTAACTCCTCCAAAAAACACGATTTGACAAATTGTTATAAATAGGCTTCTGCCTCGACGATGATCTCTTTATTTGAGCTGGACCCATGTTTTCATGTGGCGGTCGGGGGAATAGAAAGAAGTCGTATAGAGCCCAGTCGGCTGAGTGTGGTGGGCGCGGCTCCAGTTCATATTGCAAATCATGCAATTTGCCGGCGACAATTCCAGATGAATGAGCATTGTTGTAGTGGAATGCACTTCTTCTTTGTCAAGTGGAACCATGCCTCCTTCAATTCCTTGTCGAATTGGTCCAATAATTCACCATATTATTGCCCCGTGATCGTCCTCCCTTTCTCAAAGAAGTCCATGTGGAGTATTCCCCATATAAACCGTGGCCATCACCTTTGCGGCAGATGGGACCGTTTCTGTTTTCTTGGGAGAAGATTCATCCGGACAATGGACTTTTGCTTTGATTGTTACTTTATTTCTGGCGTATAATAATGGATGCAAGTTTTGTCGACGGTGACGACTCGACGCAAAAATTCATGCGGATTTCGTTTAAAGAAGTTCAAGCATTTCTTCGTAATTGACATTCATAGCTTCTTGTTGTCCACCGTAAGTAATCATGGTGCGTACCTGGCCAACAGCTTTCTCACTCCCAACTTACTAGCATCATTTGAAACACGACAATAAATAATTACCAACTTCCAATAATAAATAATTACCAACTCCACGATAATGCATCCTGCCTTACGGTTGAGGTAACTTTAAACTTTCTTAGTGAAAATAACATTAAAGTTATTGAACATCCACCGTACACATCCGATTTCGAAATACGCGACTTCTGGTTATTCTTCAATCTCAAAAAGAATTTACATGGTTGGCGATTGGAAAATTCGTTTTTAAAGGTGCATGGATCTTCGAGGAAAGTGCTTTTTAAAATTTCATGCTTCTAACTTATCTCAATTTTTTCAGAGTGGCTCTCATATAAATAGCGAATACTGTGCAGGCTCTTATTGGCAGTACAAAAGAACTTGTCCCCGCTTTAGCTATTTTTCCTTCTACACAGGTAAAGTTGTCATATTAATAAAAAATAAGTTCTTAATTCCATTTATTTTCAGATAGATCATAGGAAAATATATATATTATATTATCATTGTTGGAAATAATTGTTTTTTGCTTTGCCTAATAGTGTAGCACTATATAAAACACGATATGAATTTTTAAGGGTTCCAATCAACCGTTCACCCACGTTTCGTGCTTGTAAGTGACGGCTTTACAGAGAATCACCGGCTGAATTTGGGACAGATGTTTTAAATCATCGCTGCAGTAGAAATTCAGAGTCACTTAGAATATATTATTTTAATAATAAACATTTTTTAATGAAAATAAATTCTACAAACATAACAGCCATTCCCGACATTCTCCTTGAAGATATTTCCTTTCAAGTGTTTTCTCCAAATCACGTGTTTGCCGAATTGCAGAACCATGAAAAGACCCTGGATACTTAGCGTTATCACATGCCACAATAAGGTCGGCGATGCTAGCCTTAGATGTATAACTTTGAAGTGTATTCTAACGCCTAGAAACATGTAAGTCAAACTTACTATAGTATCCTTTTCTGTTGTAAAAGTCACCATAATTTTCCTAAGGTCTGACAATTACGATTTTCATCCCATCGATTGCATCGAGGAGTCCTGGAAATCCGAAAAGAATAAAAAAATTGCAATATTCAATCTATATTTAGTGTTTAGAAGTTGAAAAGCAAATTATATACTTTGCTTTTATTCCTTCCTTTTCTACAAGCGAAAACCTCTGAGATTGATCTGTTCACTGAAGATTGACTTGAATTTGTATTGCAAAAACAACAAAAAACTTCCAGAAATTCAGAACATTAGAGTTGAGATTAGAATAAGTGAAAATTTTACTTACTTGAAATAAGTGAAGTAGTCCATCGAATCTTTTAAGTGCACGCAAGCGTGGTTCTGCTTATTCAAAAATGTTTGAAGCTGTTTCATTTGAAAGCCTGAAAAGCTCCATAAAATAAGGCCCAGGCAACTCAAAGAAGTTGCATGCGCCCCGGAGTATTTTTTTTTCAACTTCAGCATTCCTTCAAATACCATCCCTGATAGATGGTCTCGCTCCATTTCTCTGCACCATTTCAACTATTTTATAAGGGCGTTGTTCAAGGCGCCTTCAATGTTTATAAATACTACTAACGTTGATTGCTTGTTGCCGCTATGGTAGTGAACCTCTAGGTATCGAGAATCTTATTTCCCATTCGCAGATACTTTTCAATGTCTTTACACCCACGTCGCTGGCCGAGCGGGTTGAGGAGCACGTCTGCAGATTTTCTCTTCTGTTGAGAAGCCACTAAAGCCACTAGGATGTTGCACAGTAATTTCATGCCAAAAATTGTGGCTTGCTTGTAACATTTGTCAGTTTAAATTTTCCCAATCTCTTCTTCCGTAATTTCCTTCCGTCTAAGCTGTGTTGCGTTTGGGCAATACCTTAAAAAAGCTTATTAACCTGTACGTTCTAGCCGCGGAAGAAAGGCAAGAGATATCCTTCAATTCCTCCAATTCGCCAATAGTACCAAAAATATTTAAGGCCTTCGTGGCTATTCAAAAGATCTATTGGGTCCATTGTCTCAGTCTACAACAAATTCATACTAATCCTATTTTCTGAAACCGTCGGTACACAACCCTTTAATGAAACTCGTGGGAAGATATTAACAATTAATTCTAGTTCCAGTCAGGGAAAGTAACATCTGTAATTTTATAGTTTAATGAGCGATTTCATGCATCAGTAGTACTGGTACTGGTATTTCGGAGACATAATTTAAGGTAGTTAAGTTTTGTCTTCAATTTTTTAAGCTCAAGAACCCCTCTCTTTTTCCCCCTTATATATATATATACATCTGTGATCTCAAGGCGAGAAAGTGAGCGTTCTTCATTTAAATATTAAGGTTTACCTTCGTTTCTTTTAAAACTGTACTTAAACGGGTTTTCCTTGTTACCATAGATATATATATACTAATATTAATAACCATATTCTGACAACTCCGTCCTTTTCTCTGTGGAGACTATTTGAAAAGATGTGTCTTAATATTAAGATTTCATTAGTTTTCCAGTACTTCTAGTAACACAATCTAAACTCATTTTTATGAACTATGGAATTGGAATATATACGAAATAGTCATTAATTCTTTACACAGGATGGGGATTTGCGGTCATATATCGATTTATAAAAGTTACTTAAGAAGCAGTTTTCATGCACCCAAAGTTCCTAATTAAAACAATTACCTTCAATTGTATGTATTATTTATAACACGAGTTTTAGTGGTAGTTAGGTTTTTTTTTGGAAAGTTATTTATTTATTTACATTATTTACATTATTTTTTTTATTTACATTAGAAGTTCTTCTAGAGGCAAGCGTATTAAATTCTTATTTCGTAACATGTATTATACACTTCGTAATGCGGATAAAATATGCCGGCTAGAAAGGGGAAATTGACACCTAACGAGCACTTTTAAATTCTTTCACAGTATTTATTTTCACTACACTTCATATTACTTCACTAAAAATGGGAGTGCATACGATCTTCAAAGTTTTGTTAAATAAATTAAAAATTTAATAAATATATAGAACACAGAATACCAAATCAAGCAAAAAGGTGTACTTAGCTTTTAATTCTTTGGATAGCATATCCCGCGATCTGTCCGAAGTCCTCCTTTTCCCCTTATTCGTCTAAAACCCGTCCTTGTCTTCTTCATATATATATCAAGGGTATAAAATTCTCCGCACTAGGAATGCAGAGATCTCAATTCGTGTTGACAGACGTCAAATACCTATTTCTGAAATACCAAATATGAAATTTCCTTCTCGCTCTTTATGTGACGCTCGCTTCTCTTAGTCCCTTGATTGAACCGACGTCTGAAAAAGCCAGTCTTGAAGTCAACCATGTAGGAAATTTTTCCTTGTATTGTACAGTTACGATTACCTTGTCCAAACACCAAATGTCGACGAATTCCTCATTTGAATATGAGATATCAGTAATCCTATACATAACCCTGAAACCGCCTGTTAAATGGGAATAAGCTACCTTAAATCCCTTCTCGAATGGTTAGTTTGTTTGTTTTTAAAGTTGCTTCCGATAACCCTGAGGCTAATCATGCATTGATGTTTCTTTGCGACTAAGATAGTATCGCAGGAAGTCATCACTAGTCAACAAAAGTTTGGCCAATAAAGAAGACATCAGCTTCCAGATATAAAAACGAAACAGTCATGTCTTCTTAATAAAAATGATTACTTTAAAATTTCGTAATTTTTCTTTTTTCACTTTCCACTTTGTTGTTTACATTTACAATTTAAAGTAAAAGAAATGCAAAGAAGAAAAGAATAAAGGTAGAGGCCTGCAATACACTTGGAAAACATGGTACAAAGGTAAAATTAGGCTAGGCTTGTAGTTTGATTACAGTTGATCCAGGTGATTTTGAATTAAACAAACTAATTTACAAATATGTATGTATTTATTCTTCCATGAAAATAAACAAATTGTATATAATACTAGTGCAGGACTGTGCAATTAAAGTGATTAAAGTGCTATGTGCTGCTTTCCACAGGCATCCCTTCATACTCTTCTGTCACTATTATGGTCTCTAATTTGCTACCATTTGCAGACGACTACCAGTTTGGTTCATACTACCTTATGCAATTTTAATTTTGTTGTTTTTTGAATTAAAATTTCGTAATTAAGGATTTTTCAATATTAACTTCTTGTGAATACCATAACAAGTTTTCTGTTGATATCTTCTCACTTGCCCCTCCACTTAAAATTTCATATTTTATTGTGATAATTGGTGTGTACAGAAACGTTTATTTTAGTTGTATTCGAAATCGTGCTCTTTTTCGAATTTTCAATTTTATTATAGCAAATTTTATAGCACAAATTTTCATTTGTTTAGTTGGCTAAGAAGAGTGAACAATGAAAACGAGAATTTAATGATCTGGAAAGATATAAATAAAAAAATAAACTACAGCAGACTATAAATATTTATATAAAAAATTTCAAGGACATCTACACGTATATATTACGAAAATATCTGCGAAAATATCGAAATAAGTTGCAAAACTATGAAAAAATGAAGAGGACGCAATTTAGAAATTTATACTACATAAAACCCAACCAACTAGCCAATGGTTGACGAAATATGAAATGCAAAAACAGCCGATGTTGTAGTTATGCAGGTATATCTGAGGCTAGGTGCCATAATATATTGCGGATTGTGTAGCATTAATATTGATGGTATAGGCACCCGAGAAAAGAATGCTGGTAAGAAAATGAATTCCGAAAAAAGACACATCTAACAAATAGGAGACTGACTCGTCGAAAGCCTTTAATGCGCTTTACTTAGCAACTGACTAAAGTTGAATGGCTGGAGGCGATGGGAAATCTGTGAATACAGAAAAATAATAGACTAAAAATTGACCTTTGAGAGACATTAGAACATTAGATGAGCTCATATAAAATTTGATTGGTAAATGTAAATTGAATGGTCTCGCTGGAGGAGCAGAATTATACTATTAATTATGATTTCCTCTAAACACACCATATAAATGTCCAAACTTACCCCCAAAAATGTTGGTAGAGAAACTGGCACAACATTCCATGCAAAAATAACCAGTTCCATTTGACTGCGTTGCATGAAAATTTTAAGGATTTTGCAGAATCTTTGGTCTTGATCCATCCAATTGCAACTGAATATAGCTCCAGTGAGTTTTGCGTGATATTCCATCAATCGACCAGCAAAGTAACATGCTGGAAGAACTTCAAAAACAATGCCCATCAAGTATGAAACAATGGTGATGATTTCAACCAATTCCGTCGAGGAAAACAGCAAATAAACAGTAGCCAGACACAAGACGAATGCTGTGACAAGAAATTGCAAAGATAGTGTGCGCGAGATTAGGATGCTGATCTCGTCGAATAAACTGAAATTAAAAGGAAATATATTAAATAACGAAACTCGCCAAAATGTTTTATGTAGATTTGATTAAATATAGTAAAATGTAAAACCTATGGGAATTTAAAGCGATAAATTTTAGCAAAGAATCGAAAGTTAAGACAGAGCATTTGAGTTCACTTAAATTCAATTCCATTCAATTCAGTAGTTTAGTTTTGTTTAGTATACCATAACTGAGAATTGAGTGTGTCAGACCCCACCCCATACTCTCGGAATGAGGACCCAGTAGGCAAAGAACCGGATCTAGACTACATCAATGTAGTAATCCACCTTGATGACTCGCAAGCCGTAATCTCTCAAAAATATGCTTAGGATGGTGAAATTTAGCAATTCCAGAAAAAGTAACGAAAACTCGGTAGTTTAAATAAGTTTTAAGATCACAGCTTTTGAGGGCTTTTTGCAATCTCTTTTGCTTCCAATTCACAAGTTTTGATGCTCTCATATAATTGCTGTAGAACTCTTTTCAACATATTCTTCAAAGTAATGTATTCGTGGCGTACGGTAGAAGAAGGGGTGAGAGGGAAAAGAGACAGCGTTTATTTTTGGATATATTCTCACTTTATTTCAACACATTTTCACATCTTTTAATAAGTGCTTTAATACCATTAAAATAGTGGTGTGAAGATTTGTCTTCAAAACGCTGAATTTCTTCATCGGAGTTAAACCTCCCGCAAATCTGATTTTAGTTACTTGCATCCAAGTCGGGACTATATGGCGGATGATCCAGTTCCTCGAAGCCGCATTGCTTACCAACAGCCTTTGAAATAGCTGCAATGAGTACGGGAGCATTATTGTGTAAGAGCAGTACTTTTCGGGACTTTCCCTCCGTTTCTTGGTAATGGCTTTATCAAACTTTCGTAGAAATTCAACATAATATGTGGCATTTACAACGTTATTACGTTCCTTGAAGTCCAACAGCAGAATAACTTTCTGGTGCTTTGTGTGACCTTTGCTTTTTTCGACATTAGTTCTCCGAGGCGATGCCACTCCATTGAATCCCTTTTGGATACAGAATCATAGTTTCATCCCCTATCACAATCCTATGGAGAACATTGTCTACGTCGTCTTTACAAAACTCGAAAAATTGTTGACCGCACTCAACTCGCCGTACTTTCTGCGCTGAGAAAAGAGTTCGCGGTACCCATTTTGCGATGATTTTTGTCATACCCAAATGATCAATTTTGAAGGACGACCATAACGCGGCTTTAAGGTGATAATACCACAGATAGATGTCGCCTTCCCCCAATATTTTCAAACTTCCGAAAATTCATGCCAATTTCATGCCTTAAACAAATAGAAATTCTCCTGAAATTTTTTACTACACTTTTGGAAAACAACACAATTTTACAAGTGTACACAGATTTTTTCTACTGAATTTTCGTGACATTTTCTGCTTCTGAGTTTTTCTACATTTTGCATTTGCTCGAAATATATTTAGTTAGCATTTCCCAAACTGTAAATGTACAAAAAATGTATGGATATTAAATCTCATTACAAAACAAACAATTAGTGTGTATATCTCTGAAATGTAGTTTCACATAATTTGGTGTATATTGACTTTTTCTGGCTAGTGTATAACTGATTATAAAATTAAATGTTGTAGCCAATTTACAGAGTCATATTTTTCGAAAATTTCAGATCCATATATTATTATAATAAAGGAATTAATAAAGAGAAAAAGAAGGAATTACTAAAGTTATATTTTTTTGTACCTGTGTTTGAACACTCAAAATAGAATTGCTGTTTTTTAGTCCTTGAGCCAAGCAGTTAGATCACTCAAGGAAATTTTACATATATTGATGCCACAGGAAACAAAAACAACTCAGAAAACAGTCTTTCACTTCCAATTCATTCAGCAATAAACACAATTACAAATTAACTTTTACTTATTTCACCCGAATTTTCATTTCAGACACTTTCTCGAGCTGATTCCAAGGCGACCGATTACTGACTACTTTCTAAATGTCTATCATTTTACACACTGGCTTTAATTATATTTTATGTTCTGCTTGGTAAGTATTTCTATCGTCTTAAGAAAAACATAAACTTTGGGAACAAAAATTAATTTAACACCTGTTTTCCGTGGTTTTGTTAAATATCATTTTTAATTGTGAAAACATTAGAAATCATGCCACAGGCTTGGTCGGGTCAGAATTTTGCTATTTTGGAAAATGTTCTATGTCTTGATCTGTCTTCCTGTCACGTTGCGTGTCAATATAGTTAACTTCCGTTCGGTGCGTAAGAATTTGTGCACCAAAGTCAACGAAGACTGCCATAAATTTTGCCAACAATAGATTTCATATGCTCACGTTAACATCGTTGAGCTACAACTAGATCCAAAATTTGATTGATTATCTTAAGAGAAGTTTGTTACTAACAAGATACTCTGGTATCTTTTCATAATCTTAGACAAAAATGATAGGATATTAATTGGCCTAAAATCAGAGTCGCTGGTACTAGTCAGATTTTTAACTCCCCATTCGGAAGTTATTGTAAACAGTCCGATTTTTTGAAATGAAAATTTCGACAGGTTTGCACATTCATCGTTTTTAGAAAGGCGTCTGTCTGTGCGTGTGAAGCAGAAATTCACTGTGTGAATGTATGGTCGCTTGAATTCAGTCAAATTATATTTATCTTATGGACCACACGATAAAACTTTTTGTTCATCACCTGATGGTGCCTAAACTATCCATTCTACGGCAAAATCATCTTCTAAGCAATTAAAGCTCGGTACTTTGCCTTTCTAATGATATCAAATTTAATATGTCTTGCCTAACAAAATTACATAAAATTTTCAGTCCAAACGAAACTCTTTTTCCATTTTTTGCTTATATACCAGCGGCAGCCAGCAAAAAGCGAGTCAGAACCTCACGGTCCGTTGTCCGTGCAGTTACAGGAAAAATTGTTAGAGTTTACATTTAATGTAAAAATGTGCATAATAACGACTTATATACTAGGATTATTTTTACACCAATAGAAAGTAAATATATTAGACTTAAAATTCCTAGAAGACCATTTTTAAGTAGGAAGAATAGTCGCGAAGCTACGCCAGTTTCAACTAAAAAAATTTCCGTTCTCCGATAAGAATCAATGCAATTTGATCTGAGTTTTGGGACTACATCTCCTAGTAGTTGTGTGCGTTATTTTCTTTGGTTCACGGCTTGTAAGAGTATATATCCCGGGGGTTTTGACTTCAGACGTGTCAATGAGTGTTCGTTTTTTGTTATATATGTATTATATAAATTCGGATGGATTCAATTTTTATCAGTACACAACAGAAAACCTTAATTGCATATTTCTATTCTTTTTTTGTTTTTTGAAACCTTGTACTTATACAAGAAAGAAAAAGAAAATTACTTACTTCAAAATGGTGTTATGTCGGCGTATTAAAGTAACCAGTTCTTTGTAGTTTTCTTCCACTGATGTTTCCACATTCTTTCCAACCTTTTCTATTTTAAGCATGAGAATTTCAATATGAGTAGTTAGAACATATATGTATGCTGGCGCATACATATCTAATGCTATATTTGAAATGGCCATTGCATATACAGAAACTAGTTGATGAGCGTAAGCCATCCAAAACTTTTTCGTGATAGTGACATCAAATGGATACCATGCAGAAAAAACAAAATCCTTTTTAAAATATAATCCAATAAATGCAAATGCTGTCAGACTCCCAAACGCCAAAGTATGAAATCCAAAAATGAAAACACGACACATTTTAACTGCCCTTTCCATGCAACGTTTTTCGTCTTCAAAAGTAACGCCTTTATCCAAATCTTCTAGAATCACACGGATATTGTAGAGATGCTTTCTGCTTCCCAGCATTGTAAGATGTTTCATCGCAATTATAACAATATCTGTTGTTACACTAAGAGGTACCAGATTTCCCTCCAAACCTTTTTCGACAATGTACATAATAAGTGTCGCAGGCAAAATAATCGCTTCGTTGACATTATACAAAACTGTGTATAGCAGATAAATAGGCTTGTATCCACCGCATGGAAGGATTCCTCCGAATCGAAAAAACTGCCAAAAATATTTAAGGCCTTCATGACTGTTTGAATGAGTTTTCGAAGCCATTGCCACCGTTTATAACAAATTCACACTTAATAACTTTGTCTAAGCCTGTCAAAACACTATCCCTTAATGAGATCCTTGTGAGAAGATATATTAACAACTGATTCTAATTCTAGGGAACGCAGTAGCGGTTCGATGAGCTGTTTTAGAGTTGTACGTTTTAAACATGTGTGAGTGATTTTAATTGTCGGTTGTTCAAAGAAACCCCATTAATTTGGATAATTTGTTTATATTATGGTAAATTACAGGTTACCAATAACATTGAAACGAAAAAGGTGAACTAATCAATACCTTCTTTTTAATTCTAAATTTTCTTAAGAAGTATTTGGTTTTCTTACGATAATACAAGATCATCATCATCCCCCGAAGTATCTTAGTCAGTTCTACGTTTCGATCTCATTCAGAAAAATCTTAGGCATCCTCAGATTCTTCAGTCTGCATGCGAGTCCAAATAGCCATCAGCTTCTCATAGATTTTCTGAAATCAGCTACATTACAGTCTTTTAGAATAAAGTTTTTAATTTTAAGTAAACAAAACCAGTTCAATTTATTTCTCAACCATTCGTTAGAACCGAAAATTTAAGGGGATTTTAGTTTTTGAATTTTTTTTTAGTGTATCTTAACAAATATTAAATAAGTAGTATCTTATGTTGGAGTATCTTTGAGGTGGAATCGAAGAAATGGACACTAAATTGATGGTCAAATGTTCATAACCCCGAGCTATCCAAGTAACTACATTTTAAGTGGCGTGAGATTTATGATACATCTTCAGAAGCGAGTTAGCGGCGATGAATAAAGAATAGATTTGATTATTTCGGTTGGCTGTCATTATGTTCAACAGAGACTGATTTACTGAAAAGCTTATTCACTTACAGATATTTAAATACCTTAACAGGTTTGATCATTTGCTTACTAATAAGAAAGGCTTTTGAAGGGTGCATAATACTCTTACGGCTCTGCTGAAGTTGTCTGAATTTATAAGATACAATATTGACCTTGTACTTTCCTCACCTTGCTTGGCTTCTGTAAAACAGTTGACTTAGTGCATCATGCTGTTTTGGTGCGTAATTTGCAGAAATGTTTCCCCTAACGAGGGAATGCTCCTCGAGGACTGAAAATTGGATCGCCTATTTCTGATCAGTAAGGGAAAATATGATTTGTAAACTGCGAGTACGACATCTGAAATTGGGCACCACAAATGCCGGAGGGCTGGTCGAGAACCAGTACGTATAATGGCTTCCTCCCTGAGTGTAGAAACAAACTACAAGGCTACTTGTTACGCACCTTCCTATGCGTAAACGTTTTCCCCGGCTAGCGTTGGAGAAGGTGGACTTGAACACCTGGACGCCATGCGGTTTTGTCACCTGAGACCACGTACTCAGTAACCCAAAAGGGGTAACACAAGGTCCAAAAGAAAATGTGAATCCTTTTTCACACTTCTATATTTCAAAACCGAATGCACTGTCAAGATTTGACAAATATTTCATTAAATAGACAAACAGAAAATAATGAGACAAATTATCCGAAGATTTCTGTGTAGAAAAATTAATCGGATTTATGCAAAGCAAAAAAAAAAACAATTTATCGAATTAACTTTCCGGACGCTACTAACGCCAATTACTAAATGGCCAGCAAGGTTATGCACACTTCGAAACAAATGAGATATTCGCTGTTGTGGACATGTTTGGGAAAAATCAATTCAAAACACAGAAAATATTGAGCATCTTTTCCTCGAGTCAAATTCCCGTCCTCACCTGTTTCGACCTCTTTACACCACCACTCCTAGTGAATTCTTGCTTCGATTTTTCCTTTCCGCTCCCTTTGTTTCCTTAACGATGGTTTTTCCTCTTACTCCTCGCCGCAAGTCTTACTGAGTTCTTCTTTTTTTCCACTGTTCGTTAACTTATCTTCAAGATAGATTTTTTTTCCTTTTTCTGATTGACGTTCTGCTGACCGCATTTTTTGCTTACCATCAAAGTTTTGAAAAAGAGACTGAGCGCTTCGCCTACCAAAACATTTATTGTAAAACGGCCACTATTCGCACTTTCGCCCCCTATTCCGTGAACTTTCTCGAATCGGTTAAAACCGGTTCAACATTTTTAATTTTTCTTCCTTCATTTCCGCTTCAAAAATGTTCTTCATAATTCTCTTAGCTTTCTGGTTATTTGGAAAAAAATTTCCTTTGCTTAGTTTCGCAGATTTTAAGTTAAAAAGGCATACAAAAGTATTCTTCGGGTTATGCCCAGTCCATTTTTATCATTTTTATGATCGGGAAAATAAAGTTCGTCCCCAAATTTGTCAGTATTTAGTGTTGGTCGTGAGGTTAGGTGAATTTTGTTATTCGTGTGGTATTTGAGGCGTAAACCGAAACAGGTGAATTAATTTCTTTTAGTAATTGCGTTATTTGAATGTTGACCAGTACCATTTCCTCATTTCGGGACTCCGATTTTAAGCTCATGTGTAACTCCATGCCTGCCTTACATTCAAGAAGAGTAAGGTAAATAGAAAAATTTTTTCCCAATTTGTTACAATCTGACAAACTTAAATCTAATTCCAGGGTCCCATGCTTCCCTTTTATTATTACGAATATTGCTCCGGGTTTAATCTTGGTATGTATCAGAATGCGGCAGTGGACAGAAATTAATCCTTTGCAAAGACTGATTTGCTCCTTTCTCTTATGGGCGAAGTAGTTTATCATCCCCAACGGCAAGGTAGGTAAATTCTACTTTTATTCTTCCGGTCCCAGGTATAACTGATTTCATCGACGACGTGATCTCGCAAGGAACGAGGAGCGAAAACTGAAGGACGAAAATCATGTTAGAGATCCCCCAACGTGTACAGAGGACTATAGGTCAGCCTTCCTTCCAATGGGTTTCTTTGTTTTCCCCCTTTTTTTAAATTGAAAGTTAAGCAGAACATTTTTTTTTTCAGAATCACTCAAATCGATTGTAAAGGACCAGGAAAACATACACATAAACAGGTAATGTCTTTTATTAACTTTATGCGAAGCTTTTCTCAATAATTTTTTATTGTAGTTAACTTAATCCGGAAAAAAACGGAATGTAACATACTACCACCGCTGTACAGGCAGGTCTGGAGTTTGCATTGTGGCGAAGGAATAAATAAATTTTTTTCTTATACTACAGGTTGCCTCATTTTGTTGAGGCAACCATGTTGCTGTGGAGATCGGAGGAGGGAAGAATAAGAAGGACAATATAACACAATGCAATGTAATAAAAAATAAAAAAAATGAAAAAATAAACTTTAATAAAACTAAAGTAGGCGAGAAACAGAATTGTGTCGTGGAGCAAACCGAAACGCCACAATTCTGTTTCTCGCCTACTTTATTCGTTTGGACTTTTAAAGTTTTATTACTGATGTTCCATATTCAGTTGATAAGTTTTCGATTAGTGTTGGAATCATTAAAATCGGTGCAGAAAGAATACACAGGAGGAATCACAAGCTCTCGCGTAAGCTAGAAATTAAAGCTATGATCGTGAATGTTTCGCGAATGTTTAGCCAAGCTAGTAATTCATTAAAAAAGAAGTGCCCTTACTTGGCAACAAAAAAAAATCAATCCCCGTATAGGGATGTGCAACAGATGGAAATTCAATTCATATCCTGAAATTTTTGTGACTTTTTCAAAATCGAAAGCAGGATGACAATGAATGCAGTTAAAATATTATTTTTTTTTGTTTATTATTATTAATAATAAATTTGCAATATTAGATTTTCGGCAAGTTGAATTTTGCAAAACAAATTGACGAACCACATTAAACAATATCCTCATACGGAATTTGACCTGTCAGTAGATTTTGTAAATATAAAAAAAATTTTTAAATATATTACGGACTTTTACGTTAGTCCAACTAAAAATCCGAAGATTCTCTGGTTTGTATGTGTAGTGATCTTATTTTAGTGTTAAATTATTCCCACTAATGGCAAACTTATCATTTAACTGCAGAGAAAATACCGAAAACCACGATTAAATTAGAGCTCAATATATTCGTAGTATCACTCAGTTGTGGAGCACCTGAAAGAGTTGCTTGAACATATCATTTACTTTACAAGAAAAAAAAACTTTTACTGAGAAACCGAGTAGCTACATATGTCCATTCTCACACTTGATTGAAATTATCGTGTAATAAGAGAACGTAGCAATTTAAAATATTGATTTTAATCAATTGAATTGTTGTTGAGATAGGTGATAATTATCCGTACGACAATGCTTGTTTAGATTGTTATGGATATGTTATTTGTATAATTAACACTTCAAATAATGGAAATATTTGGATACGTGGAATATGTCCTCGCAGGAAATAAGCTTGACTTTTAAACGTATCAATTAAATTACCAGCTATAAGAGAAAGTATAAATTTAATTTTCCCATTACCAAATATCTTATAGGTGCACATTAATACTACACCTATTCCTTATATTACAGTATAATAGCCAATAAAAACAAAAACTACAAGTATGGCGACAGCAAATAATAAGTCCACATTGTCACCAGTTAGATTTTGAATAAGTCCTTTCCATCTGGACATATTTCTGGGGAGTAAATAAAAAAAATCTGCAAATTTTGAAACCTAAGTATTTACCTAAAAGTTAAAGACGAATTCAAATTACACATTTACCTTGTTCTGAGTACAGGTAAAGACTTAAACCTTAAATGTCAAAATGAGAACATCCATAGGACGTGCCGCTTCCTCGTGGGCAACATTTGACGCATATCCTTAGAAGGCGTACGCATTCTAAAAAAATTGCATTCCCTTAGTCCTCGCAGCACACGTAACATTTTAACTCACTTATAAGGGTGTTATTGATGCAAATAATATAAATCAGCCTAAGCCTGATGATGTTGTGCTGTACTATCACTGATACCGCACCTTATGCAATGGTTCTGGGAGTAAAAATGGTAATTGCACATATCTGTTTATTTAAATCTGTTAAATCAGCTGCGACATATCGCAAGCACATGAATAGGGCCTGCCTAACAAAAGTTTACATTGTCTACATAAACTATGCATTATCTACATTGTGTACTACGCGTAAATGCCCATCACTGAATATTGGTAAGTTAATGAAGTTAGCGTTAGAAAATACACAATATAAGGAAGTTAGTTGACATAATAGAGACGAGTTTTTAGCACATTTTTTTTTTTGCCCTAAAGCATACTTTCTGTCGGAGCTCGGAAGAGTCAATATTAGAATTTAAAAGCTGATGCACGAAAACGATGTCAGCACCTTTACGCCGGAAATCAAACCGACAAGCTTAAGTCGTTTCCGATAAGGTGGAAGCGAAAATCTGACGAAATTGCTTTTGAACAGACTCTATACATCCAATTTGAACAGCGTAGAATGGTTTCCAGATCTGAGACGCATACTCAAACAGTGGTCTGACAAACGAGATATATAATGTTAGTGCAATTTGGAGGTCAGAAAACTCCTTAGACCATCGTTTAATAAATTCAAGCATAGAGTTACTTCTAGAAACAGTGTAATTGATATGAGAAATGAAATCCAATTTCGGATCAAGAATCATGCCTAAGTCTTTTAACAAATTGTACGCGCGGAATAGTATCACCGGAGAAAGTGTAGTCAAACACAAGAGAATTATGACTTCTAAAAAACGTCATGACTTTACACTTATTTTTGTTTCTAGTAGAATATAATAGCTTGAGACTTGTTTGGATTAATGTTTACACTATTTCGCTTAAACAATTAAACAATTTAAACAAACTTTGCAAGCCTGACACGTGTTTCGATTTCTAAGAGATGATCCTCAGAGGAGTGTAGCAGTTACCTCTACGCTTTATTTTTTTTTTATTAATTAATAATAAGAATTGTAAATATGACATTTCACATTTGTGGAATTTAAGTTATTCAATTAAAAAGAAAATAAACTCAGTGAGAATTCAATTTAAAGTGAAAATCTTGAGTGAGCAATTACTTTTTGCAAGCAGTGTAATTTGTAGTGTCTGAATTTATTTTGTCGAAAATGTATTTATGCGGGCACTTTTATTTTGTGCATTAAATTCATCACATCAATTTTTGGAAACAGACACTTTGAAAAACTTTACATGAGACATCATATAAACACTGAAAATTTGTAAAAATAAATTTGTCGAAACGTTTGTATTAGTTTTTAGTCTTAATCTGGTTTTATTCCGATAGAGGTATAAAAAGTAATTTACTGGTGCCTAATAATAAAATATTACCGGAAATAAATATTTATAATAAAAAGTTAATACCAAAATAAAAAGAATAATAAAATACATAAAATTTGTTCGTGGCAAAAGGGGATCTGGATGACTTATCAATAAGACTACCACTCTAAATTTCGCCAGTTTGGTTTATTGCACAATCCACAGCACTGTGTTCTTGACTACGTGACTAGTTGACTGATAACAATACCACAACTGAGAACTCTTTCAACGGCAATTCGCCCTATCAGTCATCAGTAACCGAACTGCCCTGTTAACAATTTCAATTAGGATTGTCTGTGCTGACTGATGTACATTACCGTGATATGATTGATAATACCTTATTTGTTGTGTTTACAATTATATTGAGGCAATGTTATCTACTCTAAACAATTAATTCGATTCTACTATTCTCTAACAAAAGTTTTTATTTAAAATAAAAGATTAATAAAAGATTTTAAAGAGAAGACAAGGAATAAAATAAAAAGAATAAAAAACAAAATAAAGAAAAAACTTAAACGTAAAAAGAAAGAATTACAAAACAAACATAATTTCAAATAATTAAAAATAAAGATTTACAGTGGGTAAAACATTTTTAACCCCCTAAACCTTTATAAGAGTAAACAATTGCTACTAAAATTATTTTGACTACAAAGTCATATTAACGAAAAAAAGTGTTTTCTTTTTTCTTATATAATTATACCATGTATCCTGACAGCTGGATTGGCCAACGTGGTTCCACATTTTTCTACATAATCAGATCCTAATCCATTGGATTTCTTCTTTTAGCGCCATTTAAGAGGAGTTAGTACAAAGATGTGGATCAAAGTGCACATGATCTTATACACATGCATATATTACTACAACAAACAGCGGTATGATAGTAAGTAAACGACATTGTTTATTATGGAGCTCCAGAAAGCCTGAATTAAGACGAGAATGGTTCCATAACCGCCGGAGACGATAGTCGTGATGAATCGCATGACCTCTAATACCTAGCTTGTCGAAATACTGGCCAAGCAACCACTAGGGTTATCTCATTAATTATGTATAAGATTCCCTTGAAGATTTGCTGCTGTTTGATATTTATTAGGCTATTCAATTTGCTATCGGGTCCTTCTTTACTTCCTGACCGTATCATTTCCCTAAGTTCGATGCCAAATGGAAACTCTTTAATACCTGTCAAAAACTCAAAATACTGTCGTTCCAAACCCACCCTGCTCCACCTTTTGTCTTCGTCTTGGCAACAAAAAATCTGGTGCGATGCGCAATCGGTACCCTGCTAATTGATATCACTGCATAAACTCTTTTTTTTTAATATCTCCATAGATAAAACCAAGTATTGAGTAATTCACATAGAAAAAAATAGTTCTTAAAGACAAATTAAATTTTATTTCCGTATTGTGTCAAGTCTAAATACACATTCTTTTAACAACATCGTTCGCTATAATTCACATTTATTGTGTCTAATCATTACATACTCTTCTCCATTTGCTGAGATTACAGTGATGAGTATCAAATAAGTAATGTAGAAAGTTTGACACCCAAAGTGAAACATATACCGAATATCCTTAGTGTGGAGTGCAGTCGGTGCAGTCAGCTAATGTGCTTCAACTAGAAGTGGATGCTAGACGAAAAATAATATTTCAGTATTAATCTCCCTAAATTCGAGTGCGGGTGCTGTTGTAGTCCATTTGTCAAGGCAAAATTTTGTGGAGCTGAAGGTGTTCATTGCCCCGTGCTAAGTGGAGTAATGTTCTGCAGAAATGACTTTTGATGCTGATGTTTCTTGGGGTTGAAACTCTGCAATAATAGATGTTATTTATCGCAACGTTTTATGAATAACATAGTTAAATTTATTTACGGTGTTGTTTGCGGAAAGGTGTCTTAAATTCTTCTTGAGATCGTGCCTTTTTTTCATTGAATCTTAAGGCGAAGAACTCTTCTGATTGCTTGCAAAGTTTTTACTACTACTTATTTAGTTGACTAAGAACGGTGAACATTGAAAAAGACAATTTAATAATCTGAAATAAAAAGGTTATAAAAGACATTATACTCTTATCCAAACACCACGACGATCAAATGTCCGGAAGCAGTGAAATTTTTCTGGTGGGATAAAACAAGTGAAGGTTTAAAGTTAAAATCTTACCCCCAAAAATGTCGGTAAAGAAATTGGTATAATATTCCATGCACGTATAACGAAATCCTGTTGAGTACGTTGCATAAAAATTATAATGGCCCTTTTGAATCTTTGATCCTGATCCATCCAATTACAACTGAATATAGCTTCAGTAAGCCTTGTGTTGTAACTGTCTAATCTACTGGCACAATAACACGTTGGGAGGATTTCAAAGATAATAATAGGCAGATATAATGCAACAGCGATGACTTCGGCTATGTTTGCCGAGAAAAATATCAAGTAAACTGCAGCCGTACACAAAGCCAATGCTGTGACAAGGAATTGGAAAAAGAATGTACGTGAGATGAGGATACTGATCTCGTCGAATAATCTGAAATTATTTTGAAATTAAACCTGGCACAATATGTTGTCTTAAGATGGAAATACTTACTCAAAAATGGTCCTGTGGCAGCGCATTAACTGAACCAACTCTTTGTAATTTTGTTCCACAGTCGTCTCAGATTCGATTCCGATCTTTGCCACTTTAAGCGTTAGAATTTCAATATGAGTAGTGAAAATGCATATGTATTTCACTGGATACAAATCCGCTGCGATGTCTTGAATACTTGCTAACACTATACAAATTGATTGATGAGAAAACGCAATCCAAAAGTATTTTTCAGAGGTTGTAACAAATGGATACCACGCTGGCAAAATAAAACCCGTTCTAAAATAAAACGAACAAAATGTAAGTATCGCGACTGCCGTGTAAATCAAACTGATGAAAGCAATGAATCCGATACGACATATTTTTATGATACTTTTCAGGCACTCTTTTTCATCATCGGACGTAACGTTTTTATCCAGTTCTCTGAAAATATCTCGGATTTTATAGATATGATATCGGCTTACGAATATTGTACATTGTTTCAATGCACATGCAACTGCGCTTGACGCTATACTAATGGTAAATAAATTCCCCTCTAGACTTTTATCCATGACACATTTCATTATAATTGTTCCCGGAATGATGATTATTATATTGATATTTACAAAAATTGAGTATATCACGAAAAGGTACTTGTTTTGAACAAAGGGGATAATTCCTCCAATACGCCAATAGAACCAAATATACTTTAGAGCCTCGTGACTATTCATACCAATTTCGGAGTCCATTTTTTCTGTTGACGATGAACTTAACTAGTTGGATTGAACGATTCTCACAATTTATATACAATATTTTAATGAGATTCATGGGAAAATATAAGAAATTGATTCCAGCCTGTTCTGTTGACATAACTCGTTCAAAATTTAAAGATTTTATTAATAGGGCCTAGTGCGTTGATATTAAAATTGAATATCTAAAGGTAATACTTACGATAAAATTGTTTTAGTCAAGTAAATACGTTAAGTTTTCCTTTTCACTGAGAAAAAAAATTACCACGCCCAGGAAGAGAGGGTGGGGAGCCTCTGGCTATGTGAACAAACAGATGGAGTACCGAGTGTACAGCTTCCCATCTACTCGGCCGCGGTTTAATCACCACTTTGATTTTTCGGTTCCTACAATTAGATTTTCGTAGTTTGTGGATAAATACCTCCCTTAGCGTAATGTTCAGAGAATCTTATTTATACATAATATGTAGCTTTAACAGCACGTAGATAATTTAATAACAATTTTTTAATGTATGGTACTTTATTTTTTCGAAAACGTTATAATACTTACAATTTAATAGGAATTTTGTTTTTTTTTTATATATGGAGACACATTTATTAATAACGTTATAATGGACAGATGTTAAAAACACGGCAGTAATAATATTTTTTTTTATCTACATTATCAGTTTAATAAATAATCGTTACAATTAACAAAGATTCAAAAGAACGATCCATTCAATTAACATATGTGAATCAGATCAAGGTAGCGCGGGATATACCACGTGATTCCTTGAGGTGAACTGAAATAAAGTGTATATACGATTGACGCAAAATGTGAATTGTCTGCGTCGCCGTTCCGAGGTAGGGTAACGTATTATACTTAATTCACCTACTACGCCCGGGGCTTTTAATTAATAACTGGTGTTTAAGGAATGTTTTAGAACTATTTTATTTTGTGTTATGATGATTTCTTACAAGTTTGAAGGTGTATTAAAGACTAAAATCATTTCAGTATTTTTGATATTTTTCAATTACCAGTAAAGATAATTTTTCCAAATCTGAACATTTTTGCATCATTACATAATAATTCAACAATTAATAAGAGATAAGTCGCAGAGGACTAGTTTCTTGGTCCTCACGTTCGCACGACCTCAATCCACTGGATTTTTATTTATGGGATTATTTAAAAGACGAGGTTTACAGTTCTGTGATAAATTCCAGAGAAAACTTATGGGACAGAATTGATGGTGCTTACAATATTATTGGAAATAATAGTGGTAATTTTACTAGAGTAAGGCAATCATTAGTCCGCAGGTTAGAGTTATGTTTTTTGTCTCAATCTTGCTGACCCAATTGGTGTTCCGTGAAGAATCACCAAATTATGTTTAGTGCAAATATAATTCGAATATGAACTTTTTTGCCATTTTTCATGCCATAACGATTATATTTTAGATTCATTTACTGCTGCCAAGAAGAAAAAACTGCCTACGAAAACATTGAAGTAACATTTCTTCGAACTGATATCTATCACTGGAAAAGCCTGGAGGAGTGACTTGTTTAAAGTGAGATATAACATCAATGGCCAGATTTAGACCGTGTCGAATTTTTTCCAAGCTACTGTCGTCATGATGCACTTATTAACTCTTGTAGGTTTACATGATGGGGATTGTGATGTGCTTGTAGTCCATCTTTTCCTCAGTCGACAATGTTCGATGACGCATAAAGTAGAAAAACTAAGAAAACGGCCGTAAAATTCGATGCAGTGAGTAATCAATTCGTGATAGCTGGGTATGTGGAACATGTTTACAACGCTGAAGTCCAGCGTTTTCCTCTCTGTCCTCTCGTTCTGTCTCTCTTTGATGGGTTAAGGCCTCCACTCTTCTCTCTCTCTTTCAGGTCTTTCTAGGGCATCCTGAAGCAACATCCGGGCCACCAGGATGCATGGATGGTAGGGGTATTGGCCCAGAAGGGGGAGTCGACACCACTTGACTCCCCCCAACGTCCGCAGGTAGGGAGCGTGGACGAAGCCACCGGGTCCTCCCCTTTCCCCCTTTTTCAGGTTTTATTTTTATTTATATATTCCCTTTTCCTAACCCTCACCTTTTCAGCCATCCTTCTTCCTCCCTTTCCTAATCCCTTTTCCTCCCCTAAATGCGACATGAATTTTTCTGCTGCTGGGGATACGGAGGAGGCGGCGGTATTTTGGTGAACCCACCCCACACTTTCTGCCGCTCCGTCATAAGCCTTCTCGTTCGTGCCTCTGGGCTAGCTCAGCCTATCAGACTATTTAGGTCAATATTTTCTGTCATTTCTTTGAAAATAATTCACAAAAGTATGTTCCAACTAAGCCAACAAATTTCAGTTTTTTTTTAAATTATTTTTAAAGAAACAATAAAAGAAAATTACATGAAAATCTTAATAAAAGTTTAAGTTCCAAAGCAATATAAATTTTGTTTAAATTCTAGTTGAAATAAATAAGAAATTTCAACCTGAATTGTGGTTTTATTCCACTTGTTGAATAGTGCACAAAAAAAAACTGTTTTTACTGTCACATAAAAAGGGCAATGCAAGGGTAGTACGTGAAAGATAGAATTATGTATGTGTAGATGTATAAAGTGCATTTAGTCAAAAACTAAATTTTCTACGCAAATTTACCTCATAAATAATTACGTAAATGTCCTAGTTACAAAATTTAAATCAAACCACATATATTCAAACTGCAATAGACTGTAAATTAATTAATCAATACCAAATGTTCCTTGTACTGATTCACTCCGTTCACATTCAAATTCCAAAGAAAAGTCAAAACGTCAAAAGTTTCTTTGCACGTGGGTTTGCTTTTTGTTTACAAAGTAGGAGATTGGCAATTTCTTAAAATTTCTTTTAAAAACTGGCACGTTTTCTGTAATAAAATGTCACCAGGAGAAGGTAAAAGTTATTTTGAAGTGTTTTCCTTAAAATCTCTCAAAATATCTGTGAATTTCAGAACTGATAAAGTGGTTATGCCGGGAAGAGAAAACTTTCAAGGAATCCCTTGATTTTGCAATTAAAGCTTGGCAATCGGATGAGCTAAGTCTATCATTAAAATACGAAATCATAATTAACTGGTTCTGCAATAATTTAATAAAGGAATACCAAAGAAATTCCGAAGAATTTGATTGGCAACAAATTGAACAATTCCTGCATCTCAAGTGTTCGCCGTTTTTAATATCAGCTGCGGTAAAAAGTTGCCTAGTAGAAGTATTTATTAAATTGGCGAAAATTATCGAGGAGGAAAAGGTGCAAAAACAAAGTAGACAGTTTGTAGAAGTTTTTCTACAAGTTATTCAGAGTAATCTGTCCCAGGGGTGCTTCTTAAATGATCACTCATTTTGGTGCAAAACCATTGCTGTGTTTTTTACTTCCTACAATAGTTATATTCAAAGTTTGGAGAAATTTTTGCCCGTATACGAAAATGAGTTTTTCTCAGAGGTATTAAAGCACGTGAAATATTTCGTTCAGCAAGTCGACCAGCCGGACACGCTCCGGAAGAGATTCCAGAATATCACCATGAAATCTTTCCTGGAATTGATAATCCTGTTGAAATCAAAGAAGCTAAATTATTTTGAGGATGTTTTAGCACTTGAGAAGATATTATTCTTTGAGAACAACGAATTTGTTGTGAACGAGTCATTTTTTAAGATGCCTGCGCACGTAGTAATTCAGCACTACGAATACGCAATCGTTCAGTTTCGAGGATATTCGCCCTTTTTCCAAACACTTTTGGGTGCTATTTTCGACGACGATAACAAATTTGGAGAGTCATCATCACCCGGGTTGGTGTTGACAGTAACAGCACACTTCTTGTATTTATTCAGGAAGTACGACATTCAGCTAAATTTTGAGTACGCTACGAATCAAACTGCCCTCCAGTTCATAGGCAAGGCAATTGCAAAGTATGTGGAGCTGTACAGTGATGAGTATATGTATGAAGTGGTAAACTTGCTGTGCTCTGCTCTGAGACTGAATCCGCTTATTCTAGAGCAAAATATTTTCAACATACTAACTAGATTGTTGGTCGCTCCAAAGACTGAGAGTAGTTGGAATATTTACCAAGAATTTGTAGTAATTCTAATCGAAATGTTTCGCAAACTTAGTAAAGGTGAGAAATTAGTTGCAAACCTTTTAAAATCTATTAAGGAGCATTTGAAGACGAACAAAGTATCCAAGAAATTAAAGCGGAAGTTAAAAGGTGATCCAAGCGAAACTCCTGAGAAAAAAATGAAAATTGATGATAATGACTGCTCTATAGTGGCGGCGATTGGAGATATTGGAAAAGAATACGAGAACAATTTTTATCTGCAAATACTTGCAAACGAGTTTAAAGATTCAAAATCACAACAATTACTTGATGAGAGGCAGTCCTTTAAAAAGAATTGGTCCACTATTTATTATGCTTGGCCTGCGCACAGTGCAGGTGTATCTTTCTCCAAATTCATTTCATCTTTATTGTCGAAGCCTTCATTAGTTATCTGGAAAACATTGGTGTATTCCTTCTCTGAATGTATTGAATCCCTGGAATCATCGCCACTTGGTGAAAATCTTTTCTTTATGATCGACTTTAATGCAGCTCTTCTTTGTCAATACTTGGCTGGCACTCGACTTGCGGAGCAATCCAATAAATTTTTGGAGCAAATCAACGACAACCGAACACTTACGTGTAATATGTTAAATAAATTTGGACAAACACTGCTCAAATTCGAACACAATAATCGGACAATGAATGCATTTTTACAAATCTGCTATCATCTGGGATGTTTTGATTTAATTCGAAGCTACTATTGTCCTGATTCGTTATTACCAGAAGATATTGGGATACCGAGTTTGTCTAAAAACCCCCACAATTATTTAAATCAGGACGAGTGGACGCTTATTGAACAGAGAATTGTTAATTTTGGGAAGAACGATTGTAAGGTGAATATGAATCGACTTCGATTGCAAAGGTTGAAAGCGAGAATTTTGTTTGGTAAAAAACATGAGAAGCAAATTGATGTTCAGAAATTTCTTTTATCGTCCGCTTTATCTGATGTGGAGCAGTTGAGGGTGATTTTTGGAAACACTAACAATATTTGGTTGATACAGCATTTAAGTAAGGAACAACAGATGCAAATTTGTGATTTATTTTTAATGGATCCATTGTGTGCCAATGTCGATTTCCTTAGCAGATTCACCGAGATTCACGATTTTCTCGAATTAATCCTAATAAACATTTACAAATACCTGGGGCCTTGTTTACCTTCAAAAAAGTCTGTTTTGAGGTCTATCAATTTTGATGAACTTTTGTCTTCCTCGGGTGATGAACGCATCAAATTTATCGTAAAAACGGTGAAGGAAAGTACTGAGCCCTATACTATTAAGAAGTATGTTCCAGAGACCATAGAATCTCTTCTGAAAATTATAAAAGCCATGCCAGTAGGCTATTGCAGTTTGCCAACTAAAACTCTTATATTCACATTAAATTTGGCTCTCTACAAAGATTTACTAGCAACACGAGATCACAACTTAAGTGAGATCTGTTTGGGATTTTTCACGGGTAAGTACATCCTGTTCAAGTGATCTTTTCACACTATACTCATTTTACGTAGATATCATGCATTTTGGAGAGCCGATTAGAACATTTGACTACTTTGATATCGAAAATTTCATATCAATTTTTCCACCAACAAAGTGTACAGAGTTCTATGAACACGTTTTTGGCTCCTTTAGCGGGACAGTTGACACCGAAGAAAAATGCATTACGAGATTAATTGAAATTCTCAAGTCTAAAGAGAACGAGCTCGACGATGACTACTTGAAAATATGTGAAGTAGTAATTGCGTCTCGTTCGTATCATATGTCAGCAAAATTTAAAAAATATAAAGATGAAATTTTACGGATATATGTGTCCCACATCAACAGATACTTTAGTCAAAGTCAAGACACACAAGACGCAAAGGAAAGCAAGGAGTTTGTAAATAATACTCTTTCAGTTTATGCCACATATATCTGCTCGTTTCTTGGGAAGGCTGATAACTCTGAAACAGTTGACGAACAATTTAGAAAAGTGTGTAAAATTTACATTGGGCACTCAGTGAGTAGAGCATTTGATTCTTAGTACTTTGTTCTGTTTTTCTTAAGGGAGCGGAATATTTTTAGATCAATTGCCGGAATCAACATGCGATCAGACTACTGAGTGCAGTCCTTCTTCATCGAGTACATTTACATTTTGATCCAGATGAAATAGAATTTGTATTACAACAGTATTGGGATCAACTGATGGCGGACATACAAACAAATACTGAAGATACCAAAAATATGGAATCTGTGATACAGTTAGTACTTAATTATAAAACGGAAAAAGATTTTGTTGAAATGTTATCGAAATTGGAAAAGGTAAATAGTTCGGGTTTTTATTTTTACTTTTTTTTTAATTTTTTTTTTACTTTAAAGGATGTTAAAAGTGAGTCTTCTGGATGCATTTGTAAAATTCTGTTGTTTATGTCTAAGTGTCAGTTGACCTCAGTGAAAGGAGCGGTAAGTAGCTAAGGGGTTTCACCACCCTTACAGGTTTAAAATTGCAGGTAGCTTCTTGATACTGTATATTTTCAAAACTACACACGACTTGATGTAGTGGACATCCAAAATTTGGCGCGAGGTAGACAATGCAGCGCCGAAAGGTGAAAAGGTCAGCCGAACCCTCCATTTAAAAGTTTGCCGGCAAAATCTTCATCGCTTTAGAGAGGCATCGACTATGATACTTTACTGCTTTGTGGAGGAAAAATTGGGTATAGGTTGTTTGAAGGAATCCTGGATCTACAAAAATAGGATTAAGGGAGCGTAGGAAAGCTTGACAGCCTGAAAGCAGCGGAGGGGACTAGAATCAGAGCATGTGTTATTGCAAGACCTGTGCACGCCGGACCTCAACATAGAGAGAATGCGTGCAAAAGGTAGCACTAAAGTAGCTGCTTCTCTTCTATGCACTTACCTCCTGATTATCCAGAAGCACCCTCCTAAAAGAGATGCGGAAGATCTGTTGTGCTATGGGAAGAGGGAAAACACGGGACTGATTATTTGGTGCGATGCAAATTCACACAATATAGTATGGGGCAGCATGGATGACAACCTCAGAAGTGAAACTCTAATAATACCAGCATCACGCATTTCAGGTAGCATGCCCTCTTACTTCAGTAGGTGATCCGAATCCCATTGCTAGATGTAATGGAGAACTGGAGAGCCTGAAGGAAGGGGTGAGAAGCGTCTTTAACCACACCAAGAGGAATAATTAAACGTGGGAGTAAAATTAATGCTCGAACACGCAGATTATCTCACAAGTTAGTGATAGATAGAAGTTAGATAGATAGTTGCAAAAGATAGTCCCGGTCCCCAAGGTTGGACTTGTCCGAGTTAGGACAGGGAAAGTGGAGGAAACGAACAGGATTTTATTGGAGATGCACTCTATGAAACTCTGTCTTGGAGGGATTTTAGACGGTGCATCATCTTATAGTCACGAGATTAGACCGAGATGTCATGGAAAGCATGGCAACTTTGCAGGGAGTGAAGAGGGCTATATGCAGCTTCGGACCCTTCAAATCCTCCTGCCTGTATGGGATACTCCCTGCTTTACTACTGCGGGGAAAAGAGGCGATTGAGCCATGTTTTCAGTAAATATTTATCATCTGTCTTGCAACGGGGCACACGGCGATAAAGTGTAATAGAACAAAGGTAATCTTTCTACCAAAACCAGGGAAAGAGGGGTTATATCAAAGCGAAATCTTTTTAGCTGATCAGTATATCATCCTTTCTGTGGAATATAATGGAAAGCGTGCTGATGGGCTACTTTGATTGCTCTACTCTGTAGGGCATATCATGCGAAGAAATCAACGGAATCTTTACGGGCTGCTGAGAATGGAAGAGGAGGAATTGATAATGGTAGGCATTGCTTTGATAATTTGAAAGGCTGCTATACACGCTCATGCAAGTCTGCTAATTTGGCATGCGCATACGAAATCGTTCGATTTGCGTGCGCATGTGTAGTGCAAATCGGATTCGAAGTTGAGCATCAAGCTTGGCAAGGGATGAGTTGGCCGACTTGTCATGCGCAAGCCAATTCGTTTGAATTGTACAACGGGTGTACACAAGTTGGAATTGGAGCTAAGCATGAAGCAATCTGAAGCAAACTGGCATGACTGTTTCCTTGTGATTTCATCCGATTTTATTTCATGCCAAGCTTCCATGTCCATTCCAATTTGTACTTCAAATCTCAAAAATTTCGTTCAATTTGGCATGCACATTCCAAATTGGCCGACTTACATGAGCATGAGTATCGGCCTTAATGGACATCTAAAGTGCCTTCGACAAAATTTACTACGGAAAATTGAAAAGTGATTTTCAAAGACATGAGGTTGGCCCAGTATAGGTGAGATACGTTGAGAAAAATTGTCAGGTCACTCTAGGGAATCTAAAAATCTGAATAATTATATTCAAAACTGACGTGAAAACATTATATTGAAGAAAAGACCAGAAGAGCGGAAGTGGTATTGCATTGTTGTTTGCGGACTAAAGTGAATTATATCGCAGAGATCAGCACACTATTAATGTTATAGGTACCTTGACATATGCTGCTCCTGGGGACCGTGTCGGCATTTAGAATGCACCGGAACAGTATATGACACTCTTTAGGGCCTTGGTATAGGTTTAGGAAAATCCTGGATCACTTAATGGGGATCAGAGACCTTACTATGTCTACAGATAGGACCAGGACCAAGAGGGTCAGATTAACCGATAGTTTTCACGAGAGTCTTATCAGTGACGGATCAATGCCACAAAAGGGATCGGGGGATGTTTTTATAGTTACCAACGGATTCATGATAGACAGCACCCAGATGAAATGGGGCTAAGTAGATGGTCGTTATTCATAAAAGAAAGCATTTGGATAGTGTTCAGGATCTTTTCGAAAATCTTTGACAAGAAAAGCAAAATAGGAATAGGTCGATATTTTTCAGGATCACTTATGGAGACAAAAGTCCCTCCATAGGGCCAAGTAAGGCATCAGAGTTCCAAAAATGCGGGAAGTTTCATGAGTTTAAATTTATTGCACTTTACTTACTACTTTAAGATTGTTAAATTTAGGCTCAATTTAAAAATGTCCGGACAAAAAACTCTAACTCGAATGAAAATGTAAAACTCTCTAGCGAAAATACAAAAACAAAACTCAACCCGTTTCTCTTAGCTCGCCTACTACTCAAAAAACCAATTCGCCATATCTCAAAGTACTTTCAAATTCGCCGGGCGCGTCAATAAGTCTGCCGCCACACACTCTTTCTCTTTTTTGAAATTGGAATAAGAATTAGCATGCTTCCAATTCATAGGAAAACGTGATGGTGTAATTTCGAATTAAATCAAAAAAGAAAGCAAAATTATTTTTTAATGAATTTGGGGGAATGAATTTTGTCAAGATCAGCAGAGCTTAATTTAATTAGTATAGAGCTCTCATTTGGTGTTGTAACAATTAAATCCACGTTTAATCAGCAATGCTAGTTGCAATATTTGTTAGGAAACAGACGATCCTCATCTGTGACTATGATCCTTAAAGCAACGCTAAAGCCAGTGATTATTATTTTACTATTATTTCATTATACGCTTTTCGTTGAATTTAAATACTTTCTCCTTACAGATTTTAAATGATTATTTCAAGCGAATTACATTTGGAATAATTTTACAATTAAAAAAGAACGATGATCATCAAATTGAGAACATGGAATTAGTCCTCAGTCTTTTGGAGTGTCAAAGAACGTTATGTGAAAATACAAAAGTAACAATTTAACGTACGAATACTTTGAAATTTTTTTCTATTCTTTGTTTTTAGATCCCTGTTTCTATGGACTCAATTGACAACATTCTTATGCTCCTAATAAATATAAACATAAAAAAATTCAAAATAATAGATACAAACGCACAACTATTTTATGATCTTTATAAAGAAATGGTTACGGTGTGTACTGCGTTAATGAAATATCGCCATTTGCTAGTGGTAGACCGAATTCCACAATTTATGCATGTTTTCAAGGACTTACTACAGGCAGTCTGCTGGTATAAATGTGACAGACAGCAGGATACTTCTATTGACGGTGACGAACTGGATAATTTAGCTGAAATAGCTCATCAGTTAGAAAAGTAATTAATTTCTGAATTCGGTTGTTTTTTTCACTTTTACTTAAATATAAATTTTAGTCTAATGCATCTAATCGCATACCACAGTTTGGATGTTAAGAAGGTGGCACCATATGTACTGATTTTCACAATTTCTCTTATGGTTACTAACAAAAGATCAACAACTTTATATCCGAAGGTAAATTTTAAATATAGTAAATACAAGTTTTTTCTGTATAACATTTTATTTAACAGATAAAAACGCACATCGAAAATATTTGCTATGATTTAGTTGCATGTTGTGACCATCGAGTAGGGAACTTTATATTGCGGTGCTGCAACGATGCTATGAAGCAGGTTTATGAGACCTTGTGTAAAGAGTTCAAAAAGTATCATAAGTTTAAGGGCAAAGTGTAGTTAGTGGTAATTTTTAATCGTTTACTGATAAATATACGCCTTGAAGATAATTTTACGTACAAATGTTCCTAGGGATACACAATAAAATTCTATGAGAAACCCAAAACTCTTTTAGGGAAAACTATTACCAGGCAGTTTCTATTTACTTCAGTTGTTTAAGATTTTTTTTGCTAGAAAAGAAGGAAATTATATTATGATAAAAATTCACAGAGAAATTTAAATTTTACCAATATAAATGTATCTCGAGAGATGGCAACATAATAAGATCGTTTTGAAATTGTTGCATTAAGATGATGATGCACACTGTCTGAACTAAATATCTTAGTCCATCCAGCAGACACGTAAAATTTGACTGATGGCGGTACTGCTGTGAAGATTTCGAAGACCATTCCCCAAGCTACTGAAATTTTTATAGCAAGGCAAGGCACAAAACAAGTACTGTAACCGTGATGAACTGAATTCCGATAGTCCGTGTGATTATATTGCTAAATTGTTTCGAATAATCTGAAATTGAAAACTTTTAAAAATTTATTAATGTGTACTGTTAAGGATGTGATTTTGATTTAGGAGAAACATTTAACAACTAAATTATTTGTTAGTTAGGAAGATGGGGTTTATTTGAATCAGTTTTTTTTTTAAATTTTGGAAATCTACCTCACAAATTCTGAATTACCTAATAACACATAGCTGTGTGTGGGTGTGGGAGTATGTCATACAGCCCAGAAATAAAGAATCAACTGTAACAAGGAGAAGTTTCTTTTGAAGCCCCGGGCAAGACGGGCTATCTTGCATATTCCTATACCAGAATCATACAAATCTAAAAGGGCTTTTTGTGGTGGAACTCGTTTTTTCAAGAAGAATAAAATACCTGGTCAGACCATTTACAGCAATCTAGTATGTGAATCTACATAGTCAACATCAAAAATCAAAAAGCCATGGGTACGAATTAGAGGAACCCTGGTGAGTGAGTTGCGGTTGGTTTGTGGTGCTAGACTTACTTTTCAATAACACCTACCATGTCTATATTTTCACAGGTTCAATGAAGAAGAAGATGCACTATGGGTTGCATTTTGTTTAGTTTATAATCCTTATCACCCAATATCACAGTCTACAGAAGAACTAATATGCTCCCTGGGAATATTAAAGTGAACTGGATGGTGACTAATGACTGAATGAATGGGAGTAGGTACCTTTTTGGTCTTTTTAAGTCTCGCTTCCACTCATATAAATTTTTAAAGCCAACAATTTGGGAAACATGTTGGCGATAATTTTTACTAATGAAAATGTTCATTGGAAATCAAGAGTCTTCTTCGAAACATGTTGGGAGTTGTCTGGGTAAAATCACACAATTTGTTGTGTTGATTTCTGTTTTCATATGAAAACTCTTAAGTCGGTGGCAAAGTGCGCAGCTTCTTTCTTTCTTGGTATTAACGGAAACAGATGTAAATTTTAGCCAACTTTCAACAAGCTTTTCGATATGCACTCTCACCTCTTGGCAATACAGATCATTATGGAAACTCTCCCATTTTTAGCCAATTTCCAAAAAGGGATGGGCATTCCATCCCGCTAACTATAGACTAATAGCAATCACTTCGATTCTGTGTAAGGCAACAGACAAATCACAAAATACCTCAAAGCATATATATGTTTCCATATACAGTTTCCATTTCGGTTGTTCAACCGCCGACTTGATGATGTTCTATGCCGGAGCGTTGGCTATATATTCTCCATAGCTTTTGCGAGTCGGCGGTGGTTGCGTTGGGCATTTTGAAAGCCTGAAGGAGTTTGACACTCTGCCCTTTTAGCCAAAATTTGGTCTTAAACCTAATTTGGATTGTCAGTTTCCTTTCTAACTTTGCCATCCGTGTTACTCAGGTCAGTGTCATTTCTATCGCTTACAATATCAATATAGGGGTACCGCAGGGTTATGCATTGTCGCCCACTCTCTTTCTGCTCTTCATTAACGACCTATTATTTCTTACCTCCAATCCAATTCACAGTTTTACAGTCTTGATTTCGCGTACTGGTTTGAATCAGTTGCTGACTCTGACGGAAATGCAAAATTTTAGCCTAGGGCAGGGCGATTCGTGTCGAGTTGAATGGATCCAAAACCCAAAACTGTTTAATATCGCTCAAAACTCTCTCTCTAAACCCCCATACATCTCTCTTCATCCTAGGGGCAAGCATTTCCAACTCTCCTAATTTGAACTTGATTCAGATATCAAACAACCTTTTTTGGACGGACAGTGTGGTCCCTCGGGACTTTATTTCTGAGTACAAGGTTTTTTGTTCGTTTCAGAATATTTTCACCTTTATATTTACCTTTGGCAATAAATATTTTCAGTCAAAATTTTTTGTACACGTTTAGTATTTTGCATTTGGATCTGATAACCTTTTGGTTCTTTTTCAAATTATTTATGGATAGATTATCATTCTGCAAGGTCTTTGCTTTGTTAGAGTTGTTGCACAGTGGGAGAGCATATCATTAACGCGGCCAAAATACAGCATTTGTTAAGTTCCAAGAAATTACCTGGAACGGTCAGAAAAGTGTAGTGAAATAGCCCCTCTTCAAGGGGTAAAGTCTATGATTTGGGATGGTTTGTGATTTAGTTGTTTGCAGGTAGTCTGAAGTGATAGGTTCAAGAGCCTATAAGTTTAAGTTAGAAATGTATTCTTAAAAGAGTGGTTAAGAGACTAAAGTTTTTGTGTTCTGGGTTGAAATTTTTGCAAAGTTGGACATGGAGAATATTATTCGAGGTCAGTACTGGGTTTTAGTATTATTGTTTGTTTAGTTAACTGTATTTATCAATCCAAAATTGATATTTGAAAATTGAGAGTAAATTGGTGTTGCTCTAGACGATATACAATATTATACGTGGTTTACAAAAAATATCCTGCTGTGCCCAGCTTTGAATTTTGTACCAAAATGTAGCTTGATTAATTGCTTAATTATTTAAAAAATGTTTGCCTGCCCCAAGATGCCCCTGTTTTGTTGAGAGACTTCAATCCGCTACGCATTTTTTACACTAATAAAACGTAGTTGCGAAGCGCGGCAGGTAAGAGATAATTTTCACATGTTTTTCTTTTTCATGAGTTGATGGCTTAATAAATTTCAAAAACTCAAAATAAATACAACTTAGTTTAACATTTAAATTATTATTTCAGATAATAAAGGCACATATTTTCGGATGGATCTATACAGAGCTTGGCGACTAAGTTCGGAAAAAAGTACTTCCGACAAAAGTAAGGACTTGGAAGCTGCATTATTAGCTTCTTTTGACGAAGAACACTTACCAAAGAAGCAAAATATTTTGAAAAACATACTCAGATTTTGCAGTATACTTTCACAAAAATGGGAAGGCAGCAATAGAAGAGAAACAAGGTTTTTAAATAATAACGAAATATGGTTGAATTGTGATGATTCGTTGTTTTACGAAGAAGACATTACACAACCTTTTACGTCATCCGCAGGTCATCTAACTTTATCGTTTGAAGGGAGTAGTGAAAGAACGAAGAGAAGAAAAATAAAAGAAATAATTGAAAAATCGATTGCAGCAGAACTTCTTCAAGTAACGAAATCCCAGTTGCGGTCTCAGGGCAAACACGATGCAGTAAAATTAATTAGTGAAGCTGTGGAAACCTTGGCCTACAAAAGCTGATACGATCCGAAAGACGTGGGCATTATTGAAAAATATGCCACTCAGCTATACGCTAGAAGAAGCTTTGTCCCTATTCATTGAAGCAAAGCTGCAAAGCGAGAGAAAGGAAAGGAAATATTTATCTAAGCTACACTAAAATATAAGCTGCTAAGGAGAAATGTTATCCCCCTGCTCAATATATAACTATTTCCGGCTTGGAAGCAAAAATTACATTGTGAGCCCTTTTGGACCACACAGTTTCCAGAATTATTCTCGCAAGGAAGATGTCATTGAAAACCTCCCTTCTGAGAATATTTCGGAGATGACATTAATATGTAGGTGGGGATGTGATGGCAGCACCCGACACAGTGAATATAAACAGCACTTCCAGAAGGTTATACTGATACAGATATTTTTATAACTTTTTTGATCTCATTACAGCTGTTTTGTGTAAGTAAGATATTGCAGATCAGTTAGTATTCAGTACGAAAAATAAACCACTCAAAAAACTATCAGGAATGTTGAAGAGCAGATAAACAGTCTAATGCCTTTTCAAACCAGAATCGAGGATAAGAATATTTCCGTCAAGTTTGAAATAATATTGACAATTGTTGAGGGAAAAATTTGTAATGCCACAACATCAACCAGTTCTGCACAAACATGCTATACATATATGTAAAGCAACCCCCACTGAAATGAACAAGCTTGATTTTGTAGTAGGAAAAGAAGTTAATCGAGACACGTTCAGATTTGGTCTTTCGACTTTACATGCCTGGATACGGCTTTTTGAATGTTTTTTTGAATATTTCTTATAGACTGGATTTCAAAAAATTGCAAGCAAGGGGAGAAAATCTGCGACAATTGAATAATAGAAATTCAGACAAAATTTCGACAGGAACTAGGGCTATTGGTCGATAAAGTTAAGCCATTTCCAACGATGGAAACATGGTTAGAAATTTGTTTAAGTAATCTGACACTGCAGCTAAAATAATTGGACTAGATATAAATTTGATTAAGCGTTGTGGGACTATTTTACAAGAAATGTCCTCAGGATATGAAATAAATATTGAAAAATTTGATAAGTTTGCCAAAGAGACAGCAAAATTATTCGTGGAAAAATACCCTTGGTATTATATGCCAGTGAATATGCATAAATTATTAATTCATGGTTCTGCCATAATCGGGTCAGCTGTACTTCCAATTGGACAGCTTTCAGAAGAGGACCAAGAGTGCAGATAAAAGGATTTAAAAATGTATCGAAGAGGCCACACAAGAAAGATGTCGAGAGAGACAACAAACGAGGACTTATTCCGTTGCCTTTTAGTCTCTTCTGATCCATATATAACAGGAGTGAGAATTTCATCTGCGAAACGCAGTGTGCCTCTTTCTCAAGAAGTTCTAGAGCTCCTATCTGAACCTAAAATAACCATAGAGGATGACTATGGGTCAAGTTTTTGCACTTTCACCCATTTTATAACCCCTGTTTTGAAATTAGAAATTTTTTTAAGTATTTTTCTCTAAATAGTGTTCACATTCTTTACTTATTCTGAGAGTTTCAGAATTTTGGCTCATTGTTTTGTTGTTTGCGTTGATTTTAATTGTCCCATTTAGAGTATTTTTTATGTATATTTTTCTCTTACATTTTTGTTAGATTTTGTGTCATCCTTTTTTAATTTTTGTGTCTTTCGTATATATTATATTATTCTTTGTGTGTCTTTTGCTATTCTTAATTTGATAGGGTAGCTAGTGCCGTGTTTTGAATGTCTTGTGTTTTTTATAAGGTTTTACAATATTTTATCTTTTAAATATATATGATAGGGTAGCTAGAGCTAGGTATTTTTGAGGCTTTGTTATTTATAAGGTTTAGTTATTAAAGTGACTACCTGTATAAAAAAATCATAAGCTCTAAGGATATACAGTCAAAGATTCGACATATTTGTTTTGTCTATAAGTAAAACAAAAACACTCCACATTCGCTAATTAGTTAATTAACTAATTAACTAATATGGACATTCGTTATTTTTTTAATTATATAACACACTACATCAGGAATTTCCAAGCTACAACTTGCGGGCCATATGCAGTCCACGGACAAGTCTAAGATTTTTTGAAATTTTCGCTACAAAGATGTTCCGCTTCCATCAAATTCTGTAGTAACGAATTGATTAAACTGAAGACTCCGTGTGGCCCTCAGTTAGAAAAGTTTGGAGACTCCTGCACTACATTACAGAAAGTTACTTACTCTATAACAACTTTGGAATCCTTAATGTAAGCCACCAATGTATTCATATGAAGATTTTGAAGCATCCTGCGCGATCTTTTGGACCCGTAATCAAAGAGCTTCTATGTAAGCTGTTAAGGCACAAATATAGGAGACTTGATAAAGCCTATTGATGATGATGTGTTGATATATCCTAAAAATTGGTGCTAATGCTTTATAAAAGCAAAGCATTCACAGATTGCCTGCTGTTAAATCCGATGTAAACCATTGACTGTAAACCAGAGTATCATTATACTCTGTTACGATAATAGTATAGCCCTGCTATAGCACAAAATCCATACATAATGGGTGCATTGAAACATTCGATGCTTAACAGTTGTTCTAAGGCAACATTGTTCTTTATCGTCCACAGATCGTTTGTCTAATATTTCTAGAGGAGTTTTTACTTTGTAGAGATTTTGTATGTAGAATAAAATCATTATGTGTTATGTGCCAACGATGACTGAAAGTGGGGTGAAGAAGGTTACGGTTGCGTTAACGAATATCGAATAAATAATATAAAAAGACTGACGTCCAGTTTGTATTGTACCACAAAACTTCCAAATGTGCCAAAGATGTTTAAATGCTTCATTGATTTTTGATTTTATTTATGATTTACTTCGACAACTTCTGAACAATCCACCGAGATTGTTGTTGTCGCGTACGTTTCAATGTCGAATATATTCCTGTAGTATTGATCTCCTTAAATTAGAAGCCATGTCCAATTACAAGTCTGTATTTATAGCCTCAGTATTTGGTGCAGCTGGTGGTGTCGAGATGGTTCCATATTTAATGGGGTAGCGCGCCTTTCCTCCCAATTATGAGTTTTTGCACTGTATTTAGTGGCCTGTAATTTGATTTGTGCTATATTGTTAGATATTTATGAGAAAATTAATCAAATACCTATTTCTAGATTGAAATTTTCCTTTGCAGTTCTATTTTAGTGTAGAATTCTATAGCACTATAATTAAAAACGAAATCGTGCTCCTTGTTAACAAATTATATGGTGATCCAGTTTCGTTACTGCATTTTCCTTATAGTGCAAACGTCTATTTATTTAATTGGCTAAGGACAGTGAAAACTGAAAACGAAAATTTAATAATCTAGAAAAGAGAAAAAAATAAATCGTTAGCTTTGAGTAGAAGTAATAATACATTTAATATTTATTATAAGCAGATGCTGCTAATTTTTGTAATATTGTACTACTTTCCGTTCATTGACAACAGCTAGTTGGGATTGGGGAAACACGATGACACGATCTCTCGAGATGCCCAACGTTAAGGCACGCTTGCCCAAGTGTTAATGCGTTGAAAAGGCAAAAGTGATTTTCAGTCATAGAGAACATTTGGATTACAAGGGAAAATCGTGCATAAGTTGGGAAGTGGATAAATCCTGAGGGATAGCTGACATTACTACCGAACTGGTAAGTGAGAAAGTTAAAGGTTTTGGTGAATTGGTGGTTTTCGGTGCGATTATATATAGAGTTTCCCTTCTAACCCAGAAGGCGCAAAATTTTAACCTGACAAATGTTGCAAGTGAGCCAAATTGAGTCGAATATCGAATATATTGGGGTATTTGGGCATTTTTGTGTGATATTAGGAAGAAAGCTTTTCAATTTCCTGGCATTATCCACTATGGATACACCAAATGGGGAATAAACACTGATGAGCAACAGCTTTTCTGTTCTGCAATCAACTTCAACTACGGTGAATTCAATAGGACCAATGTGAGATTTTCGAACAATCCTAGCATTCAAAGAGTCCTTGATGTAAATCGCTACACCACCCCCTCGCATATCTCAACGATCTTTCTAGAATAAAGCATTGTGCGAGTTCTAGTGTTAAAGTCCCTACACATTCCAAACAAAAATACCCTGGCTAGGCAATTGCGAGGGTAAACTTCTGTCTATAGTTAAGAGTTTGCGTTCTTAAACCTGCCCTAGAAGCCACCTGCCTGGATAGTCATTCATGAGCGTAAGCTCCTACCAATAGCAAAATTGGCTATTATAAACGTACCTTTACGTTTAACTAGATTTATTAGATTGTTCCACATGAAATGTGGGATTCTGGTTTGAAGTTAAGTTGTGTACGATTGTAATGTTAAAAACCGCAACGAGAGGGATACAGTGTTGTTGATTGTCGTAGTACATGTACTCGTGCACATTTGGACGGTATCGGTTCAGTGCTAGACATTGAAGCTATAGGTCAGGTTGAAAAATACACAAAATATGGATAGTGCTGAAAAACGGATACTTTTACTTTACGAGTTTAAACTCGGGCACAATGCAGCAGAGGCAGCCAGAAACATCAATAGCGCATTTGGACCTAGCACTGTAAATGAACTAACCGTACAACGTTGGTTCGAAAAATTCCGATCGGGCCACGTGGACATCCATGACCATCCACCGACAACAACGAACTGCTAGCTGTAGTGGAGTCTGACCCTCGTCAAACTGTAAGGGATATCGCAGAAAAATTGAATGTCCACTAAACGACAGTTTCCCGTCACGTAAAAGCGCTTGGGAAATCAAAAAGCTCGACAAGTGGGTCCCTCATGATCTGACTGAGCGAAACATGATCAATCGACTGGGAATTTGCATTTCTCTGCTCTCCCGACACAAAACGGATCCGCTTCTACATCGAATAGTGACATGTGATGAAAAGTGGATTCTCTATGATAATCGTCGTCGAACTGCAGAACGGTAATATGCTCACGAGGCACCAAAACACATGCCCAAGCCGAGTCATCATCCGAGGAAGAAAAAATTGTGACTGTTTGGTGGTCTGCTGCTGGAATTGTTCATTATTCTTTCTTAAACACTGGTGAAACTATCAACGCTGAGAAATACTGCACCCACCTGGAAGAAATGCACCAAAAACTAAGCGTTAAGCAACTTAGATTGGTCAACAGAGATGAAGTTATACTGTTTCATGATAATGCACGATCCCATGTGGCAAGAATTATGATCCAGAAATTACACGCGTTGCAGTATGAAATTCTTTCTTATCCACCCTACTCAGCGGACTTGTCGCCAACCGACTACCACTTCTTCATACATTTAGATCACTTTTTGGTGGGGAAACAATTCAATAATGAAGAAGTCATCAAAATCATCTTCGAAAAATTCAGATTTATACAAAACTGGCATAGCGCGTTATATCACGTTGGGAGAAGTGCATTGCATCTATAGATGCCATTAATGGTGCATATTTTGATTAATGAATATATGTACAAAACGAGCAACAGTCTTTTAAAGTTCCTATAAAATATCCGACATTTCATGTGCAACAACCTAATACCATACTATAATGCACGCTTTTTAGAATCTTCGCGCTTCATATTTGCGCGGCATGATATCAGTAAGGATGCGATAGGATGATTTTTTGGAAATGCAAAAAATAGCAATGGAGCAGAAATTAGTTCCTGAGGAAAGCCATAACTGAAGGAGAACATGTATAACGAAAAGTGTCCAATCGTAAAATGTTTGTAGGGGCTAGTCAGGATGCTCCTATAACAGAAATAAATGAAGCTACGAACGTAGCCATATGCTTTTATAAAACACAATTGTATGTAGAGAGATAATATAGTAAATTAATTTAACGAAAAAAATAAATTTACAACAAATAACACTTACCCCCAGAAATGTTGGTAATGATATCGGTATAATATTCCATGCACGCATAACGAGTTTCTTCCGTGTACATTGCATAAAAATTATAATTGTCTTTTTAAATTTGATATCTTCATCCAGCCAATTACAGTTAAATATGGCTCCCGTAAGACTTGCATTGTATTCCATCAGTCGATTAGCACAATAACATACTGGGAGTATCTGAAGAATAGTGACACTCAGATACATGAGAATTGCAACAACTTCAACCGTCCCCTTCGAGAAAAACATTAAGTAGATTGCACCTATACATAAGACAAATGCTGACACCAAAAACTGGGGAGATAATGAGCGAGAGATGAGTATGTTGATCTCATCGAATAATCTGAAATTAGAAAAAAATATTAAATGGTAAACATTTTGTGGATATTTTGTTATATATTATATCTAAAATCTCAAATTGGAAAGAATATCACATATTTCCTCTTTTTTATAGATTAATACAGTTGCGAAATGATATTCCTTAAAGTTTTCTATAGTTTCTCTATAGCTAAACCAGCGGCCATTTTAGGGAAAGTTCGTCATATTTAACATTATTTTAGGATTCAATCTTAAATTTATCATAAAAAATTCCTAACTTTGAGTGGGACTTAAACAAGTGAAAAATCATTCCTAAATTTTTAAGTTCAAATGTTCTTTTTTAGTTTATTCGTATTTAAAATGGGATACCACAGCGCGCCATTATGGAGCCTTTCTCGTTTTCTTTTTCCTCAACCGGGTCTTCTTAATGTGTGTCATCGTATGCATTCGTCTCATGCTGTGCAGTGGAGCTGAGTACGAAGAATTGGAGAACGCTGGACAATATCCTAACGAGTGACAACCAACTCAATATTCATCATTTAAAAATTGGTATGACAGGCCATCTATTCTGGCTCTCCTACAAGGAAAAGGAACCAGAGACGGGATATGACGTGAAACTTTTTCTGCGAGAGTTTGACGTGTGACAGATTAGATGCCGAGTCTTTCTACACTTCAACAAAAGGGCGGGCAGATTTAAGGGCATCGTAGAAATGTGTATAATAGGCCTATATTGCACGCAGCATACGGTATTCTTAACACCACTTGGAGGAAGGTAGCAATTTGATTTTGGTGAAAATGCAATGTTATAAAGATTGAGCTGCGGCTATACAAAATAAATATGTTTGTTATCTAGCACGTAAAATACCTTAAAAATTACCATCACCATCTCTAAACTACACCAACTTATGATGGGTGTTAACCATTCTATTTTTCTAGAAATAACGATAGCGATAGCAAATGCCCCACAACGGGCAAGTCCCATTCAATGTGGTTTTATTTTCTATCACCATGGAAACTCTCCTGTGAGACGAGCTTTGACCGATTCAAAGCGAGAGAGTGGGTAGTATGTTTGTGTAAATAATAAACAGAATTGGACTCGAAATATATCCCTGTGGGACTTCATACTTAATCTCAATTTTCTCACTAAGGATCTTATCAATACTCCAATACCTTAAAGTCGTTAAGTCCTGGTGAGTAATATATTTTCAGTTTACTCAGTAAAAATTGCACCTTTAACGTAATCTACGACAATTCTAAAACCCTTCCGATCAAATAATTTGTACCATCTCGTAAAAGCATCTGCAATGAAATGTTTCAGTATTACATGCTCCGGTTCCTTTTGATACTCTCCTTTTCCTATATATGCTGCTCTTATCCTTTCTGTAATTCTGGATTTTTTTTCGTAACGTTTATATCGTCGTTTTCCATGCCAATTACTTCTTTTTAATTTATCTCATTAATTTCCTTTACCATCTGGTGAAGAATGCGGACAGTGATGCTGTCCTGATAGCGGCAGGCACGATTGAAACGGCGCAGTTTAAGTTCAACCAGGTGATGGGGAGGATGAATGCGTTGATGGCTGACCACAATCTACTCCTAGCAGTGGCCAAGATGAAAATAGTCTCATTCATAAAAAGGAGGATTGACACAGTTCTGGCCCTGGAGGTGGTTTAGGAGCGGATGCTACAGAAGCCGGCAACCAAGCACTTGGGAATGATGACTGATTTTAAACTCACCTTCGGGAACACATCTGACGCTCGGCTGACAAGGCAGCAAGCAAAGTCGCGGCCTTCGCAGCTTTACGGCCAATATCAAGGGCCTAAATACGATGCAGTTTATATTCTTATACGGGGCCAAGATATGGGGAATCAGATGAAGTTAGAGGTGCACAGGAAGCACCAGACCTCCGCGCAGAGTGTTCTGTGCACATCGCACAGTCCCAGAACCTTCTTCCATTTTCGTCATCACCGGTCCCAATTGGACTCCGTACGAAGGAAAAGAAAGCCATTAAAAAGACTGAGGTCTGGCGAAAGCATGCCAACAAAGAGATAGGATCTTACACTTTGAGTAGATGGCAAAAGTTATAGACCAGGGAGAGAAGGAAGCGATGAACCGCCAAATTGCTTCCGTCGATTTAACTGTGGATTGGCACGAAACTCGGTGAAATGAACGACCATCTCATGTAGTTCCTTAGTGGATCCGGGTGCTTCCGGTACTATCCCCACAAAGTTGGTAGGGCAAACTCATCGAAGTTCCTGTATTGCGAAGATGGTAGGCTCGCTCTTTGTGTGCAACCGGCTGGCGGAAGGGAGAGCTGCAATGGACTCGAAGCTAGACTGAATATCACCAGACAGCATAGTGGGACTAATTCTGGAGAGCGAGAGCCAGTAGGAGCAAGTGACAAGGTTCGTGGAGGATAATCTTCGCACATATAACCGTGAGACCACGAGAAGTGCTATAGCATGCAGCTAAAACAAGAAACCCAGCTTGAAGTATTGTGGCGAACTATTCCGGGCGGAAGCCCTCGTAGATCGGAGAGATTAGGCTCTAGCAAGCAATCCGAAGTGGAAGTTCAATACTTAATCTGTCATTTGGATTTCCACTCTCTCCTAAAAAAGTTACCTTATCTATTATGTGCACATTGTACGTGAGCCTACACCTTACATATATATAGCGATCTGAGGTGTCACTTTCTATTACCGCAGAATATGAGAAAGTTCTTCACTTCACTCTAGTAGGGAAAAGTAATACGTTCGGTAGAACTCTAGATGAATACACTGAGGTGTATTCGATCCAGTAGATAATCGTTAAGGTCTCCAGCGGTTATTAAACCTTATACGTCAAATAAGGCCCTTCCAGATTGTAACTTGCTCCCGTCGGTGACTGTTGCATTAACTGGGGAATGACTTGAATATTGAAGAAGTCTGACAAGGGCTGCAAACTGCTATTTTGATATTTAGGATACTGCACCCCTGTAACTAATGATGCTCCTCTTTTTATCGCATTCTAAATGAGAGTTTTTAATTATTTGATTTTTATTTTTTTATTTTTACTTGTATATCTCTATATTTTATGTTTTCTCTAGAACGCCAACTGGGCACAATGCCACGATACGCACGTGAAATTAATCTACGATCAACTTGATTCATTTTTTATATTATAAAAATTTAACTCGTAAATTTAGTAAATTAGTGAAAGTATAAAGTCACTTACTCAAAAGTATTTTTGTGATCCAGAATGCAATCAACCAAGTCCTTGAAATTTTCTGCGGAATTTTTTTCTGGTGTAGTTCCAAGCCTTTCTATTCGCAGTCGAAGAGCTTGTATATGAGCAATCAGTACAATTATATATGCTATAGGAAACATATCTACGGTTATATTCACAATACCCATTACAGTTGTAGAAAAAAGTTGGTACATGAACGCGATCCAATAGTTCTGTTCTAAAGTCGTATCAAACGGAAACCATGCAGAAAAGATTAATCGTTTGTTGTATAATGAAGATATTATATATGCCGTGAACGTCATATAGTAAAGGGAATTGTAAACGATAAACAAACGATGACATAATATAATCGTATTTGTTAAATAACGTTTTTCGTCTTCATATTTTACACTTTGATCTAACTTCTTTAGAATATCTTTTACGTTGTAGAGATGCTGTCGTGATACAAAGACAGTGAAATGTTTTAAGGAACACGCCAAAAGAGTTAATGATTCTGAAAGGCTCCGTAAAACAAGGGTAATATCTTCTTCTAAGAAATCGTATATAAGGAGAAGAGATGGAGATGTAATCAATACCGTGAGGTTCACGAACACCGAGTAAAACACATAAAAAGATTTACGTCGATCGAAAGGAATAATTCCAACAATTTGCCAAGATTTCCAGAGATGCTTAAAAGCACTATGACTGTCTAATGTTTGCGGAGACGACATATTACTTCTGACTTCTTAAGCACTTCTCTGTAAACTAAATTTGCCTTTACAACACGACCAACAATTTAACACCTCTTTACTTAATTACTTCAACAATTAGACATAATTAGGCCTGTTATTAAGGTGTTAATAATAAAAGAGGTCACTTTCAAATTTATTCTCAGTTTTAATTTAATGGGCGAAGGGCGATTTGTATATTTTATTAAAGAGGGTTCATTTTCAATTTCTCACCTACATATCAAAGGTCTCTGTTCTGTACTTTGTAGTTCATTATTTTAGGATACGCAATTATGACAGTTTAACCCTTTTATCCCCCCCCCCTGGTCTGATGTTATGTGGCTAAATTTATTTATCCTTCTAATAAATTCTGAGAGTTTTGGTTGTTTAAGTTTCAGGTCGCAGGACGACTACATGGGCTATAAACCCACAGTTGTCTAGAAAGATTTGTTATGCACTACAAAATAAATGTGTAATTTAGCTTTTCTCAGCATTAGTGCTATACAAGATTGCATGATTCCTTTAAAAATCGACCAGAATGACTATTTGAAATTTTCTTTAAATATTTTAAAATTGTCAGTATTGAATGATGCTTGCGGCTTGGTACCGTGAATGTGGCTTCCCTCGGTATCATGTGTCGGCATCTAATGCTTGGTACCTGCGGCTTGGTACTTGCGGCTCTGAATGCGTTTCGGCCCTCAACCATCCATGAATAGCTATCTCTTTTACATTCCGAATAAACCTAATAAATATGGGATAAAAATATGGTGGATGTGCCTCCTCCGACATATCTAAACCTTGTCGTGATGGAGGAGCTTGTGTAGATTAGTGATGCAAAAATCTATATCGAAGGTAATCGCTTAGTAACACAGTTGAATAAGTAAACGCTGAAAGATTAGACTAAGATAGAAATAGAAACACGACCACGAATAAAACGAATAAATGTACGCCCATGGAGGGCATTTATTGCCAATATGTAAAGTCGTTGAAACGGATGAAAATAGGGAAGTCGGAAATTCCGAAATTGTTGAACTGATGCAATTAAGCATTGCAACGACAATGAACGAGTTGAAACGACTTGACCTAGAGGATGCGTCCGACTTTGAGAGCGAGATGAACAATGCAACATTGAAAGGTGTCAAAAGATCAGCTGAACCCATGAAAGAAGGAAGAGAGAAAGACAGTACCAGCATCTAAAATTTGCCAACTTTGTCGAGGAAAAGTTTGATGTAGCCTATACGCTTCACTATCTGAATCAGGATTTGTGTCATAGTAAGGCAAATTCATAATGTGGCAAAGTACACAGCGGTTTTGCAGGCGGAATCTGAAGAAAGGGGTGAGGAAAACACCTAAAACCACAAGAAGTGCGAAATTGCAGCTGGAGGCAATAATATCAGAGGCTATGAGCGATGTATTTCGGGAGACATACCCAGTTACTTTAGTGGACGATCAGGATCCCACTCCCTGGTGGAATGAGTGAACCTTTAACCATACAACGAGAAATAGTGATCCACAGGTTTTTGAAGAGAGCTGAAAAGAATTCTGCGATGGTGAAAACGTAGTCGTGGAAGGTTTTCTGCTCGAAAGTAGAAACCGTCTCAGAAGTCAATAGACTACAGAAGTCATCAAGGACCCGATCTGGAGGGAAACAACGATGATCTTTCTACCGAAAAAAGGGAAAATTCTGTGTAACAGGGAAAAGGAATTACATCGAGGAGAAAAGTCTGTGTAACAGGGAAAAGGAATTACATCGAGGAGAAAACCATTAAGTCCATCAGTCTCTGACATTCGTTCTGATTCTGTAGTAGAATAGTGAAAACTAAAATAACGCCTTTCATTTCGAGCTGGGCTGATATTAATACATAGCGTCGTTCAAGGACTCTTGGCATATCTATGGTGACTAAAACATCGCTAACTGTTGGAAGACATCGTAGAGTCAGAAAATCTTTCGTGTCTTCCGAATACTGCAAAATACCTGTCGGTATCATTGCAAAAGTAAACTGTGTAATCGCCAAAAAACGATTTTCCTTCAATATTGCCTTAGTTCGGTGACAAACATAGATTTATACAAGTTGGAGTTATCCTTTTTAAATTCTTAATTTAACAATTCACGTAGACTTGAAACCCTACTCTGTTGAACTTGTAGAATTATTACGCAAATGAAAATAAAAAAATGCAGATCTCCATATAAAGGAACATATTGGTGTTTGTCCCATTAGTATTCCTCTCAACCAACAAAAAAACTCCAGTTCAGTTGAGGAATTAGTTCTAATACCCGCAGGTAAACCTCACAATCATATATTTCGTTTTGACTTACTCTGTTGCTAGAAATAATTGCGTTCAGAGATGTAAATAAAAATCCGAAATCACGCCAAAGACACAGTACCAAAAAACCGTTAAAATCAAAGTTCAAAAAA
>QYTT01078815.1:0-20864 GCA_006980735.1 Dasypogon diadema | reverse complement strand
TGTGCTCTTCCGATCTATGTAAAGTCGTTGAAACGGATGAAAATAGGGAAGTCGGAAATTCCGAAATTGTTGAACTGATGCAATTAAGCATTGCAACGACAATGAACGAGTTGAAACGACTTGACCTAGAGGATGCGTCCGACTTTGAGAGCGAGATGAACAATGCAACATTGAAAGGTGTCAAAAGATCAGCTGAACCCATGAAAGAAGGAAGAGAGAAAGACAGTACCAGCATCTAAAGATTTGCCAACTTTGTCGAGGAAAAGTTTGATGTAGCCTATACGCTTCACTATCTGAATCAGGATTTGTGTCATAGTAAGGCAAATTCATAATGTGGCAAAGTACACAGCGGTTTTGCAGGTGGAATCTGAAGAAAAGGGTGAAGAAAACACCTAAAACCACAAGAAGTGCGAAATTGCAGCTGGAGGCAATAATACCCAGTTACTTTAGTGGACGATCAGGATCCCACTCCCTGGTGGAATGAGTGAACCTTTAACCATGCAACAACGAATAGTGATCCGCAGGTCTGTGAAGAGAGCTGAAAAGAATTCTGCTATGGTGAAAAGGTAGTCGTGGAAGGTTTTCTGCTCGAAACTAGAAATCGTCTCAGAAGTCAATAGACTACAGAAGTCATCAAGGACCCGATCTCCAAAGTTAGACTTGTTCGAGATAGGATGGCAAAAATGGCGAGACATGCGTGCGTGCGTAGTCGTACAGCCACGAGATTTAGTCGGGATATTTCGGAAAGGAGCGAAGCGAAATCTCCAGGTCTGGACGGGATATTATCTTCTTTACTACAGTGAGGGAAAGAGGGTATTGCATCGTGGTTTCGGGAAATATTTAGCAATTGTCTTGCTACAGTTCCATATACCGGTTAAGTGGAGGGAAACAACGATGATCTTTCTACCGAAAAAAGGGAAAATTGTCTACATAACAGGGAAAAGGAATTACATCGAGGAGAAAACCATTAAGTCCATCAGTCTCTGACATTCGTTCTGATTCTGTTGAAAACAATTTGCTTACAGAATAGTGAAAACTAAAATAATGCCTTTCATATCGAGCTCGGCTGGTATTAATACCTAGCGTCATTCAAGGATTCTTGGGCAGACCTATTCTAATGAAAACCTCGTTAACTGTTGGAAGACATCGTAGAGTCAGAAAATCTTTCGTGTCATCCGAATACTACAAAATACCTGTCGGTATCATTGCAAAAGTAAACTGTGTAATCGCCAAAAAACGATTTTCCTTCAATTTCGCCTTAGTTCGGTGACAAACATAGATTTATACAAGTTGGAATTACCTTTTTCAATTCTTAATTTAACAATTCACGTAGACTCTGTTGAACTTGTAGAATTATTACGCAAATGAAAATAAAAAAATGCAGATCTCCATATAAAGAAACATATTGGTGTTTGTCACATTAGTATTCCTCTCAACCAACAAAAAAACTCCAGTTCAGTTGAGGAATTAGTTCTAATACCCGCAGGTAAACCTCACAATCCTATATTTCGTTTTGACTTACTCTGTTGCTAGAAATAATTGCGTTCAGAGATGCAAATAAAAATCCGAAATCACGCCAAAGACACAGTACCAAAAAACCGTTAAAATCAAAGTTCAAAAAAAGACGTCTAAAATATTGCCCGTCACAGTCTAATCCAAGTATAAAATTCCTAAAAATTCTCTCCTATTCCGGCTACAGAACTACGTAAAACTGCACGAGAAAACTGAGGTTGAGCAATAAAGTTGAGTTCTGTCGTAGCATACTCGACTATTCAAAAATGTGGAAAAAAATTTTTCGTTAAGTTCCACAAAATTGCATATTTTGTAATCGTAGGTATGCGTGCATTGGAAGCTTTGAAATGTCTGAAATGCGCTGGATTATGTTCAGAGAATGACAATATTTCATGAAAATGCATAATAATATTCCTGCATAATTTTCAAATTGAAAGTTTAATTTTTAAATTTAAATTTTTTTCAATTAAAATTTCATCGGCTTGTTTTTCGACATAAGATTTGTGGCCTTACTAAATATTCGATCCTGGAATTTTCATCCAAATGTAGTCCTTCGTTTTTCCTCTTCGTTTTTTCTCCTCTTTTTCTCATGGTGAGTAATGTCATGTTTAATATTCTTTTTAATCACTAGCTTAATCCCAATTTCAGTATCATAATTGAATTTCTCACCGCAAAATAACCTCAGGGATAACCTGGTTGGAAGGAATATGTGGAATCGCAACTTGTCAGTTGTCAAATTTCGCAAATTCGCAAATTCACACAGTTCGAGCCCGTGCAGTTTTTAATGTTTTATTTCGAGTGAAAAATGTATAAATTCTGAATATTTTCAAATAAGTGATTTGTTTTTTAAATTATGTTGGGCAACTAGTGATATTCTTGTTATTATTGGCATTTCTTGTGATGCGATCGCGGCGATTGTTTTCTGCGTTTTTTTTTTTGTGTACAAGGATTCAACCGAGTTTCTAAACTAAAAGCCTTGAGCTTAATTCCCATAAGTAATTAAGTGAAGAATTACGCTCTTGTATTTTTAAGCAAGAAAATTATCGTCTCGCATATGGAGTTAGCATTTTCACTTCGAAAATTGCACAAAATTTGCGTTTGCCTTGTACGTGACATACCTACATCAGGAGATTTTAAGTCTGTAATTGTGTAATTCTTTTACAAAGTGAGTGATAATTAGTGAAAGTACTTCTTGTGCTTATTTCCGTCAATATGGTTGAACGAATCTAAACAATTTTCAATTTGAATGATTGCAAGATTTGAATTTAAATTTTCGCGCTGTATTGAGTCTGTTAAAAAGCCAGCTTTATTTCCTATATCGCCGTCTAATTTTTACATTTTGTCTGAAGAGATAAATTCGAGGCAAGAGTTTGGATTGGACTATATATCTAACAAGACTGGCTGTATCGTTTGAAATCTGACCTTGAGCGTGGCTTCTATAACGGGATAGAGACAAGGCGGGACGGGGTTAATGGAAGAAATTATGACAACCGATCCTGACTGCTTGCGTATTTTTTGCAATCTCTGAAAATTCAGCTGATTTCAGGTTTCAACGGTATGAGATTGTGGAAAAGTGATCAGTACAAAGTTTTGTAACATGTTGAGTGAGTGTTTTTGTTATTAAACTGATCAAATGTGCCTATGAACTGTGATGTGTCAAATTGTAGGAATAATTCTTCTATACAATGTGGAAAATCATTTTCCAGGTGAGTTTTGTAGTTTAAATGTTTTTGCTGATATATTTTTCGTACGGGAATGATCTAATGATGCAAAATTGAATTTCTTCCGCGACACATTCCGCCGGGGCTAATATTTGGTTACATGACAGACAACTTGTTTTGAAATTAGGAAAAAACCAGCACACTGCACATGGTGGGCCCATGCTAAAATGCGACAAAAATCAAAATTTATCTGTTAACATAGATACCTCTATCATTACAAATACTGAGTGTTGTTATAAAACAATTATGCTTAACAGAAAAAGACTTAAAATATTAAATAATGGCAATAAAAGCAAGAAATATTAATACGTATCTAATATTTTCTAATAAACATGTCAAATTTATTTAATACCTAATCGTCAACTTAGCAATCTAACTATAGCTACCTGTATTTAATCAATAAATGTATTAAATTTGTATAAAATTATGCAGGTAAACTGTACATCTGAAAACATATTAAGCTTCTGTAAATGTTCTTCTGATTTGTAAACTGCAAAAATATGTTTGGTAGTTAATAATTAATGTTAGCGCATCTTTAGATAGAATAGATTTTTTATTACGGGGAATTTTTCTGATGGAAGTTATAAAAGAATCTGAGCATAGCAACAATCTGTCAGCATTTGTCTGCACTCGGTACATTTTACGGGTATATTGTAGGTTAAAATTCTTTATTTTCTGCTTCAGCTACTTCCTCGGAAAGTTCACCTATTGATGAAAGTACATACTCAATCACATCCGCATCGTATATTAAAATTTTATGAACGGAAGCAGGAAGGTAGTACCACAGACAACGCCGTATAAACTGCCTACCAGTTTCCAATGCAAAACCTCTAAAATTTTCGCTATTAATTTTGTATCCAGAGGAAAGAACCTATAAAATAGTGCCGCATCTATTTATTAAACCCTCGCTTATAACAGTAATTTCTGCAGAAATTTTTACATTTGCAAAAACGTTTCGTTTTGTGTTGCCGTCATTTGAAATCCGGTTACCTCCAACTTTTGGCTTATCCACCATCAATCCTAATTTTTCTCTAAATTGATTTTGAATACGGCTTTTGTTATATGCTTATAAATTTTTTCATCCTCTGATCTAACTTGCCATTTCTTGATACTCAACCTATAGGAAACGTTTAAAAAATTCTCCTAATTCAAGAATGTACAGGAAATAAACCAAAAGAGCATGTTTTTTCGTTAAAAGGTTTTTTTCTATGCACCTTGTCAATGTTGTTTATGTGCTTCGGTTTTCCTTTACATATATATGTCACATTTAGCTGAAGATGTGTCACTTAAGGCATTACACACCTTTCCATCTACCATCGTTAATTGTAAGTCATGTTCTACTGAAAACATCCTGTCCACTATTGAAACACGTGTAAGTTCTAAAGTTTCAATTTTCTGTTAAAAGTAACTCTTTTCAGCAACAAATAACTCGGTCGATTCTTTTGAGAACTGAAAACGAACAGACCTACAGTATATACCTAGTACCTAGCAGAAGATGGGTTTGGATTTTTCCAAATAATTTGTTCGTCTTGTCGATCGTCCCTTCTTATCATAAGTTGTAGAGATACGTACGAAGTAACAAAGAGACTACTGTCGTCAGTATGTTCGTCGAAAAATGATTTCTTAAATTCGCTATGTCCTGTGCTTCCGTCGAAACCCTATTTTCCTATTAAAACAAGTTTTTTTACGGAATAATTGAGACTAGTGTCTAGTATCGGTTTTTGTGACTGCAACTCGACTTCTGTACAAGATTCGCTAACTGAAATACTGCTTGGCTCCAGGTAACAACATTTCTTTTCCTTTTAAAATGCTTTGTTGGCTTGAAAGAATAGTTTTAGAAAGCTTTGATTTTATAAACCTCCTAATTATTAAATATTGATGCTTAGTTAATTTCGTCGCTACGAACAGTGACAAAACTTGGTCTGCTTCTATAGTTTTCACTGCGGTATTCGAATTAGAAAATGTATCAGCTAATACTTGAGCTAGAGACCCATCAGTCTGTGATAATTTGGATAATCATCTCTTCTTCGTTCTCTTAGAACATGCTAGAAAACTTTCTCTAGGACGACCTCGCTTGTTGCTGCTTGAAGAGGACGGTATTGAATTAAGAGTTTGTTGAATCTCCTGTCTATTTCCTAACTTCTAGCCAATGAGATTATTTTTCTAATACTTTTTCCCTCATACGATGTTGCTGATGCCAATATCTACCTAACTGATCACAAATATAGTTAATCTGCGAAGACAAATGATCAAAATCTATATTTTCCTTATTATCAACGTTAATATTATTAAGCATTAAAAATACATAATTCAAATGCCCTCATTATTGGCAATAACAGTGCTCATGATGATAACAGGTTGACAATTATGCACGTTATAATCCGTCTTATATAGGCAAGGAATTTCACATTTCCCAGCAAAGAGTAATAGGAGAGTGAATAGGCATTCATTTAAAGGGTTTTAATATTCTCAATTTGATATATGACTTCAGGGTCGAATATGAGCTAGTGTTAGTATAAACTACATGACCCTGGCTAGGCGGACTAGGCCGCAAGCCATCCTGACGAGATAGTCTTCCCGTAATTTCTTTAAAAGCTGGTATTTCGCTAGCTATTTCCATCTTAAAAATTTTGCTTATTTAGTGGAATGTTTTTTCGATTTTGGGTTTTAAACAGAAGTCACAGTTGCATTCTTTCTACGTAATTCAAATTTATTCGCAAGTTCTTTGTATTTTGTTATCAAACGAAATTCGGTTTATTTCATTTAAAAAGGAAATTTAGTTTGTGGGCGAAGAAGCTAAGAGCTAGGAGCGAAGTTAATATATGAGCAAATAAAGTTAATATAAAGTGCATAGTGCAAGCATGGTTTGGTCGGAAGTATCTGAAAATACAAGAGAAGCCCGTGGTAATGTTTAAGTAAATTGACAATTTTAGTGTGAATCCGGCATAAACAGCGTTAAGAAAAGTGTATTTAATCCGCCCTATTTCCTATAATATGAAAGTACATTTTACGAATTTTATGTTACGCTACGGGTTATCAATGACAAGTATAAGTGTAGAAAATTGATTAATTTTTGGATAGAATTTAATCTATATTAGCATTCAAAAAAATTAAAAATTTGACTAAAATTACTTGAAGAAAACTTTTATGTAATTGCCAGAAAAATTATTTTTAGAGAGCGCATCCGAATAAGAATTCCCAAAATTTTATATTGCATTCATGACATAAGATAAAATATTTTTTAATGAAAGTCATTAGAATAAGATCCAATATTTCTGTTTATTAAAAATTGTAACCAAATAGCTGATGCAGAGATGATGTAAAATTCTTAAAAAATATGTAATTTTAATCGCAATCACAAAAATCATGGTCAGAGAGTGATATTTTACTCTTATATTGCCTTCCTTTGAATACTTATCAGAAAAGAGAGAATTATTGAAAAGTGGCCCCAATTGTAATTGCACATATAGGAATAGGAAATTGTGCTGATGCGCAATCCATATATACATAGAGATCAATGCATCGGTGTCCTTAAATTAGATGACGTGCAAACTTACATTTCTATAAAATAATCATACCATTCTGACGAGTTGAAAGTATTGATGATTGCTGCGCTTGTTGAGTGCAGAATAGTGCCTTTTTTTTAATTATAAAACTGGAACTGTGCTCTTCTGGTGATTTGGTTTTATTATTGTACACATTTTGTTGTTAAAGTTTTCATTTCAGCTGACTAAGAATGGTGAACAACGAAAACGAGAACTTGATAATCTGAAAATAAAACAAGAAAAAAAACTATAATTGCTTTACTGTTTTAAATTCCCTAGATTTAGGGAATATAAAATAGTAAGAGGTAAGTAGTGAATTGTTCGCGAGTCCGTGTAGTGAATTGTTCTTATGCTGGGCGTCCCTTTACAGTAGGATTAGAAGGGTTTTACAAGACGAGAAACGAAAAATATATATACGGAGAGAGAAGAAAAGCAGGTAGCAAGTCTTTTTTCCGGTTCTAAGTACTCGTGCAGTTTTATACCTCCAAATTCAATATTTTCTGTACACAAGATCATTTTTTATATTAAATGCAAAAATCATATTATTCTTTATTATTTTTTAAACTTTTCGGACTTTGATAATGCTAATCTATTTTCTACATCCGATTTTTACAAAACTTAGAAATATTTAATAGTTCTTATATTATGACTACAATTACATACACCTTAACTAAATCCCATATTACAAATCGAATGTATTGGCCCGAAAAAGCAAGAAAAACGTGCAAAAGTAAAGTTTGGAATGACAGACCTGTTAAATCTCGTTTCCGTTCATAGAAATTTTGCCAACTTATCGGGCAGCTTGTTTTTAATATGTTGGGTGTTAACAAGTTGGCAAAAATTTACATCTTCTTCCATTAATACATTTCAAATTTACCCTTTTGCATATCAAGCTCAATTTTTTGCAGGTAAAATTCATTCTTTTGCAAATCAAATTCAACCTTTTGCGAATAAAATTTACCACTTTGAAAATCAAATATTTCTTCCTAAGATTTTGTAAAGATAATTTGATCAAATGCATATTAATTGTTAAAAAAATTCAGTATTTTATTTATTTCAAAGATGTACATCAATTACTTATTTAACGATAACTACCAATTCATTAAGCATGTAATGTACGGAATATAATTAGATATATAGTATTTATGAACAATATCTGTAGATACTTAATACACAATGCACACATCCATTACCTAACCAATAATGATTTTCTTGCAGCAGCTGCTGATAACTTCATACAGCAAACATCTATGGAATTGTATGGCATGAAGTAAGTACATACTTTGCGGTTACTTAAAATGTTTGTTCCGATTTTCTCCGTAGGTTACTTTAGAAATAAGTGACGACAATATAAGTTAACTGCTGTTAAGTTTTTACAAAATAAGCTTTCGAAAAATTTAAGAGGTTCATATACTCTAGTTTTTCTACTACCATATTCTCCAATGATGAACTCAAGTTATATGATAGAAATATGTTAAATAATCCTCAAATCATGAATATTTGGTGAATGTAATTGATGGCTGTTGCAACTTTTGCAACCACTACAAATAGTTACAATTATTACATATATTGTATATGTATATGAAGTAAAGAGCTACTGCAGGAGAATCATTATATCATAAGTTACGTAAATTATGTATTATGTATCTACAGAAAATTTCCACATATCAAATACATTACATATTTATTGTTACTATTAAATTAGTATTTGATATTAAATTCTAAATTTTTTAACAACTAATGTGCATATGATCTGATTTTTTTGCAAAAGCTTAAAAAAAAATTAAGATATTGTGGAAATACGTAATTTTCAAAAGGGTGAATTTGATTTGCAAAAAGTTGAATTTGATTTGCAAAAACAAAAAGAATTTGATTTGCAAAAGGTTGAACTTGATTTGCAAGAGGGTGAATTTAGAATGCAAAACCTGTATGAACTCGCAAAAGGAACTGCTCACTTTGCCGCCGACTTGGGTGTTTTCATATGAAAATAGAAATCACCACAGAAGTTGTCTGACTTTACTCAGCCAACTCCCAACGAATTTTGGTATTCGATAAACATTTCCATTAGTAAAAACTGTTGCCAACATGTTTTCCAACTTGTTGGCTCTGAAAATTTATATTATATTTACTATAAGTAATTAACTTGAGAATATTTATTTAAATCTGCCCCAACTACTAAAAATATGTTCAAAATGCCCACCATCACTTTGAATACATAGCAACCGTGTCCGTTTTCAAGAATATTTTAGTTATGTTGTCCTTAATTCGTCTCAACTTTCAGAGCAGCTTCTTAAATTCTCCTTCTGAGCTGTTCTTCGTTTAATATTTCAATCGCATATATATCCAATCTCCTTCATGTGTCCGCAGAAATAATAACTCCAAGATGTAAACATTACTTCCGATGAATTTCCCCTAGTAATTTGTTCGGAATCAGCTAAGGGAGTTTTCACCGCTACGTATTCCAGCTTCATTGTGTTAGTAAGACATCCTCCAAAAATCCGTGTAAATAATTTCAAAGTGGTTTCAGATAATTGTCGGATAAATATTTTTAAACTCTGTAAGGGTTGGTTTGTACAAAATAGACTAGCCTTTAAGCAGATTCCAAAAATGTAAAAACTACAATGTTTAAACACTTTACAAGTACAGGGGTTAGGAAGGGAGGCTTGTTACCTGTTTAAAGGACATTCGATTATCTATCTTCTAAACTCTTCCCTATCTCCTTCTCTCTCACTTTTTCGTATATATATAGATTTCTTTAACCACTATAAACGATAGTCTAAATTTTTGATGATGTCTAATGGAGAAACTTTTGTTAAAAAGGAGAAAAAACATGTATATATATATCGGGTTTTCCAATAGGGACATAACAATTTTGTATTTTAATACGAAGGCACCCTTGAACGTTTTTCATGATCTGTCAACGTTAAGACGTCAGTTAAGTTTAACATTTTTATCATAATGAAGTACACGAACGAGCAACGTTTGCAAATTATTAAAAATTACTACCGCAATTCTGAATCGGTGGTCGCAACTTTAAGAGCGCTTATATATATATATATATATATAGATAGTTTAGTACTAAACAACCATGATCCGTTTAATGCTTTTCAAGCAATCAGCGCAATAATTGGTTTGGTTTGTCAATATTAATAAATTAGGATACATCCGAGCAGAATAAGAAATTAATGAAAAACAATTATATAAAATGACGTAACTGAGAAATATATTTAGTTATGAAAATTCGGCCTTACCCCCAAAAATGTTGGTAAAGAAATCGGCACAATATTCCATGCAAGAATAACCAGATTCTTTTGCGTGCGTTGCATAAAGATTATAATGGTCTTTTTGAATTTTCGGTCCTGATCTATCCAGTTACAACCGAATATAGCGCCAGTGAGATGTTCATGACAGTCCATTAACCGATTTGCGGAGTAACACGTTGGCAGAACTTCAAGAACAGCAAGACCTAAGAATATTACAACGGCAATGGTTTCAACTAATTTTGTAGAAAAAAACATCACGTGAACTGTAGTCCCACACAAAACAAATGCCGTCACCAGGAATTGGAAAGATATTGTGCGCGAGATGAGGATGCTGATCTTGTCGAATAATCTGAAAGTAGAAAAAATATAAACTAGAAAATGTTAGAAACATTTTGTTTAGATTTGGTATGTAGTCGTATGGTTTTGGCAATAATCTACAAACTGATTGTATTTACACTGACTTCAGTAAGGAGTTTGATAAACTATCGTATTCAGTCATTTTACTCAAATTACAGAGACTAGGATTTCCAACAATATTTTTGAGATGGATTCTTTCGTATTTGTTTGATTAATTCTATCAGGTGCTTTTCCGTGGACTTCGCTCAAGCATCATAGAAGCCACCTCTGGGGTTCCGCAGGGTAGTCTCCTTGGCCGTCTCATGTTTGTCCTTTCCACTGATGATATCATGCATCTTTTGAGGCATTCCAGTGCTGACGATATAAAGATTTTCTCCCTTATCAATGATATCGGTGACTGTACCTCTCGCCAGTGGGACTTAAATATTTTTTATTCTTGGTGTGGACATTATAACCTGGAGCATAGCGTAAATAAATGTGAGATCATGTCGTTCTTCAGTAAGCGCGATGCTATCAGTTGTGACTACAAATTTGCCACAAACAGCATTCCTCGGTTGAATCTGTTAATAACCTTGGCGTGAGACTTGATTCAAAACTTGATTTTGTTTATCATATTAATTATACTGTTTCCAGAGGTAATTCCGTGCTTGGATTTATTAAGCGCTGGTCCAAGGAGTTCTCTGATCCTCAGGTTTCCCTAACACTATATAGTTCATTCATCAGACCACTACTTGAACATGCATCCCAGGTCGTTCGCCTCTTCAGACATTACATGCTTGTGGATTTTGAATTAGACAGAATATATCCACTCTTATTGTCTCTGAAAGACCACATATTATATGCATTTATATTTTCCTCAGGCTTTTTTAGTCATTATTAGGATCTAATCTAATATACATAATAGAAAATACTTGTGTTTTTCGGCCACATAAAAACTCCCAAACGGTGAGCCCTGGCGTCATGAAATTTACATATTTTGTCATATTTGAAAAATCCAGGTGAATGTGACTATGTCATATTACTTAAACATATAATATAAAACACAAAATGAATTATAAGAATCTGTTTACCTTAGAATGATGTTGTGAGTGTTTATTGAACGGATCAACTCCTTGTAGTTATCTTCCACAGAGGCTTTAGGATCTATTCCAATTCTTTTAATTTTAAACGTAAGAATTTCAATGTGAGCAATTAGAATATTGATGTATGTCACTGAGTACATGTCCAATGCAATATTTTGCGTACCCAGTAAAAGTAAGCAAATAATATGATGAAAGTAGGCAATCCAGAAATATTTCTCAATGGTTAGATCGAATGGGTACCATACTGGAAACGGCAGACCAATTTTGAAATATAACGAAAAAAGTGCCATTATCAATATTACTACTGACGTTATAAGAGTAAATCCAATAGATATGAAACGACATATTTTAATCGCATCTCTCAAACAATTCTTTTCTTCTTCAGAAGTTACGTATTTGTCCAGTTCTCTCAAAATATCTCTGGTACTGTAGAGGTGATGTCGACTTACGAACATTGCATAGTACTTCAGTAAACATGCGGCAACATCGGCTGTTACACTAATAGCAAATAACTTTTTCCCAATACTTTCACCTGTAATGCACTTCATAAAAAATGTCATCGGAAAGATCACCACCACGCTGATATTAAAAAGAATTGAGTATAAAAAGTAAACACGTTTGTTTTTAACAAAGGGAATAATTCCACCAATTTTCCAACAAATCCAAAAGTATTTAACTGCTTCATGACTATCTGGATTTAGTGTGGATTCCATTTTACGTGCTGATAGCGAAACCTTTTTAGTCGAACTAATCAAACCTCTCAATTCTCAACCCTTGAATCAAATTCATGGGAAGAAATTAAATATACATCCCAATGTTAATGTTATAGTCATTGGCTTTTTTGTTAGTCTTTACCGGTTATTTTCCAAAATGTCAAGGTAATTACGATTATGTCCAAAACTTTTTTAATCAGGAACTTTTAAAGTATGGCAGGTAGACCTTCAGATCTAAAAATACACAACTCATTAAGTATGCAGCTTCGACCTAAATGACTATACTTATTCTGTATTAAACTCGCATCTGCTTTTTCTCCTGAACTCAATGCGTTTCCCTCCACATAGGGTGTTAATATTAATAACATCACAAAGAACCTTCATATATAACAAGTGTAATATTCCGGCAGATCGTTATCACCACCGCCATATGTAATCAACTCGTATCTCACGAGTCTAGATGTTTAATCACCAACTATTATAAAATGATAATCTCGATATGAAATATTTCTTGTCATCACCTTCACCGCCTACAACTACTCTTAATAGTTCTTAACGACCTTTATGACTGTCCCTCTGTAGAAATTACGATTTTAAATCCATTCACACCTTTGATATTGTCTAATATGAAACGGCGTTTTCCACGTTATCTATTGTCTGCGGGATTTCCCTATAACAGCAACAACTTTAGGTATCCAACCCTTGTTCATTCTGAACACATTCGAACCATCTTTTCTACTTAGACTAGTCCGTTGAATTGAAGATTAATGGTCCGGGAGCTTAACACATAAAACTATTGCCCTGCGTAGTCATCTCAATTGGGTTACAATTATTCAGCGTGAAATTACTAACGCACCATCTTTGGTTACCATCATTTTGTATTGTACTGGTTCTTTTTCTCATTTTATTGTTGTATCTGTTATATCTCGAATCCAACATTATCTAATTAATTTCAATTAAAGATCGTTGCCAAAACGTGGTGTTCTTATACAGGGTGTCCCAAAATTAGTGATAATCGGCAGCCTGGAGGTAGAGCATCCCTCGGGGAAGCCAAATCACCCCCATGCATGTTATACGATTTTTCTTAGTTTTCGAGTTATTACAAATTTTCGAGATTTTTCGCTAATTACGTGTTGTAAGGGATTTTTGGTCATAGTGGTTGAAATAAGTGAGATAGGCACTTGATATTTTTTCCCGAAATAGCTTAACAATGCACCTGTTGTATTTAAAATCATTTATTTCAATACACTTCACCATTTTCTCAAAAATAATGTTAAATTCTTTCTTTTACCAAAACAAAAACTAACTTGAATGTTCTATGGCAATTTTAAGATTCAGATTGTACTAAGTGCAAAATTTAACAACTTTTAATTGGGAAGTACAAATAAGTAAAAGTGAGAATTAAATAAAAATAATTATTTTATCGTAAATTTAAAATTATTGTGTTTATTGTGTTTTCAAAATGTCGACCTTCCCTTTCGACACATAACCGACAACGGCCGAAAAAATAAGTAAACCAAAACTTTTGGCACGGGATTTTCCCCGTGAAATGTCCCAGTGATTTTGTAAATATAATTCTCGTCAATGGACTTGCTTCAAGTAATGGTGCCAAAAAAACCACAGGAATCAAACCCGCATCCACAGAGGAGAAAATCTGCAGAGTTGCACCTCAACCAACTCGGCCACCAGCTGGGTAAATGTCTTTTAGTTTTGGTAAAATATTTTATATTTGAATAAATTGTTTTTTTCCCAAGTGCTCCAAACACACGCACGTTTAAAAATAGTGTTTGTTCAAATGAATACGGTTTAAGGTAATAATAATATTTTTCACAACAACAACAGCATTCATTGTCACACTGAGGGAAAATATAGTTCGCCCTGTATTTTCCATAGACTAATAAGACCGAGAAATAGCGAAAAGTTTTCGTTCAAGTTGATTGAGCGAACTTCATCGTATAAATCAGCCCGTATGAGCCAGCTATCAACCAGAATAAAAATGGTAACACGGACAAGATACAAAACTGCTGGCGGATAGCTGTGCAAAGTGTATGAATGCATGAGATTATGAATTGACTGGGTAGAAGAAATGGTAGCGGACATTGCAAAATTTTGTAAAGAAGGAAATCGTTCTAACTGTTATCGCCTTTTAAACTAAAATTTCTGCGATTAAATTCATGGTAATGGCGGAATTATTTCTTTCTGTACTTTTTTGGTTTTTATTTTCTCATTTTGATTTTTAAATAAACAAAAGGATTTCAGAATATTGTTTCTGCATTATTATTGAAATAAAAGGTTGATGCAAGGAATGAAAAAACACTTATGTTAAATCGTTTATAAGTGCATTACATTTTGCCATTTTTGATCTCTCTTGTGTTTTTGTTTCTTACGTTTTTCATACTGCCCATTTGCAATGATATTCTATGCTTAGTAGCATCATAGGGTATCTCCTGAGCTTTGGTATCACCGTAAAAAAACCTTTTTGCCGAAATTCATTTGATGAAAATGCAGTTGATTTTTTAAGAATGGGCATGTTTAAGGTACGCTTCCATTACATTGGGAGGCTAATGCTGGGTGCATCAATGAGGTAGCATGCAAAGTCATCAGTTGAAAGCACCTGAGCGTAATTTGATACCTATGCTGCACTGATTACGGCTGCACGGATCACATCTTTGGTATTGCAAAGAATGCGATGAAATGTTTGGGTTTTCTACAGCGATGCAAGAAATATTTCACACCATTTGACCTAGCGCTCATCTACAAGACTCATATCAGACCTAGACTGGAATTTAATTCACACATTTGTGCAGGGGCAGGACGTACTGCATTGTCCTCTCATGTCTAAAATCAATTCTTTGGAGCAAAGGTGTAGTGTTGCATGCCTTACGCTACTTTCATGGACATTGCTCCAATGAAATCGCTGGGCTAATTCCTTGCAGATAAATCCCTGCGCGTGATACCTGCGCATCGCGCCGTCTTCACCCTTTCGTCCTTGAGACATGATTGAGCAGAACAGTTAAATTCCGCGAATCCTTCTTGAGTAGAACAATACGTATGTGGAACAGACTACCACCTTCTGTCTTCCCCCAGGACTACAGGTCGCAGTTGTTCAAGATGAATGCGTACCGACACCTTCACATCCTAATTCCCTACCCCCACTTCCTACCTTCCCTTTGGCCAAGGCTGTGCTATAGCATCATAGGGTATCCCCTGAGCTTTGCCTACACCGTAAAAAAAATTTGTCAAGTTAAAATTTCCCAATCTCCTTTTTCCTAATATCCTTCCGCTTAAGCTGTGCTGTGTGCATCATAGGGTTTCCCCCTGAGCTTAGGCAATACCTTAAAAAAATTATCATAATCCTTTCGCGAAGAGCGTCTTTTTTGCCGAGATTCTCCCTGTGAACGAAATGCTGCGTCATTACGGGCGACCCATGAGAAACAAATTGCGTAATAAAACGTTTGAAGATAGAAAAACAACTCCAGACAGAATAATGAGCAGAAAAGCTAGCGACTGTATTCGCTCGCCGTATATACGTGGTACACTTCGAAAGGGTTAAGATCCGTTTCAAGATGTCCTGCAGTGAATCCATAATGCTCCTAGAATTGAGGTGAAGTATATTAAGACCATTGCTATGCGAAGTAAATGATATTGAGAAGCATTATAATCTTGTTCATTTTTGTTAAGTTTCAAAAAGATCGAAAACATTGTATTGTAAATATTTGAAGAACTAAGGGAATTAAATTGGTAAAGAAAATTTATTCTGCTTTTACTTTTTATGTTTTGTTTTTGTTTTCACTTACGAATTATGGAAAAATACTGTTATTAAGCGTACAGATCCTCAGCAATTTTGGACAATATTACACAACATTTCGAAACCGTATTACTTACCCGGTGTGCACTTACAGTTACCAGTTGTGGTCCTGAATTAAACTCATTAATTAATATATATGGTTGTATTTATTCTTGCAAGAAAACAAGTAGATTATATATTGTGCAAATACAGGTGTGTGCAATTACAGTAGTGTGCACTCTGCTAAAGGTATTCATGGCTTCCTTTTTAATGAAGTAGCATCATTCCACCTTCTCATGGCCTCTCTAGTTTGCTTTCATTTTTAGAACCAGTAAGAGTTTGGCTTCATTTTTTATAAATGCCATGTCCTTCTAAAAATATTATTTTATATTGTGATAATTTTTTCGTGCAGAATGGTGTATTTTAGTTGCGTCTGAGATCCTGCTAATTTTCAGCAAATTTTAAGATGATCGAGTTTTATTTATAGTCCGAATTCTCATTTGTTTAGTTGGCTAAGAAGGGCAAACAACGAAAACGAGAATTTGATAATCTGAAAGAGAAAAGGAAATAAATAAATAAAGTTTTACAGCACACTATACTTTTATCCAAACACATTTACACATTTACAGTTTAACGTGAAATAATAAATTGGGTCTAATTCACAAAAATTTGTTACTCGTACGAAACGCCTTCTATAAACCAAGCAACTAAACAACCACCTATGAAATATAACTTCGGACTCTGTCAGCAAAAAATAATAGTGGACGTTATATAGAACTTTATGTTATGTTCGCAGTAAAAGGAGAATAAAATAGCTCCTATTGCAGCCATACAGATATATTTGCGAGATGCAATAATATATTGTGGAATAGCGTAGGTAGGATCATGCATTAATATTGATAGCATAGCACTATACTCCAGAAAAGTGAATATTGTTAAAAAATAGGAAAATCTTGACAAAAATTAATGAAAAAAGAGTTGAGAGTCTTTGAAGAAACTAAGGTTATTGATGACATAACGTAATTATTAACATGAATGTACATCAGCAAAATCATTTCAATTTAGAAAATAATAATGGACTAAGAATTTATCCTTGAGGAACACCCGAACTGGGAAAAATGCCATACAAGATGTGGCTTTTCTATACTAATTAATTAGTAAGTTTCTAAGGAGAATAAAAAATAAGTTAAAAACCATTAGAAAATCCTGCTACAGGAACAGAACGATACTACTGAAAATGAGTTATTTCAAACACACCACATATACTCGTAGGTGCGAAAGTTCAAACTTACCGCCAAAAATGTTGGTAAAGAAACTGGTATAGTATTCCATGCAAATATAACCAGATCCTTTTGAGTGCGTTGCATGAAAATTATAATGGTCCTTTTGAATCTTTGATTTTGATCCATCCAATTACAACCGAACATAGCTCCAGTAAGACTTTCGTTATAGTCCATCAGTCGATTAGCAAAGTAACATGCTGGGAGAATTTCAACTACAACAATAATGAAGTACGTTCCAGAGCCAAAGATTTCGATCCAGTCCGTCGAGAAAAATACCACGAAAATTGCAACTATACACAAGATGAATGCCGTGAAAAGAAATTGTATAGATAACGTGCGCGAGATAAGAAAGCTGATTTCGTCAAATAAACTGAAATTAAAAAAATATAAAATTAATTAATTATAGCGTGATTTAATTAATTATAGCGTCGAATTATATTAGAACAAAATTATTTAAAACCCTTTATTTTATTTGTATGATGTTGTACCAAGAATGATTTCCACCTGTAGTTCTATATAACTCTAACACTCCTTGAACTACTATTGTATTAAAGCAGTTTTTAATTTCTAGTGGGCACTGCTATACAAGAATTTTTAACCCGAATAGCCACTGAGTGCAAACGTGTCTCTTCTACTGTGTCCAGAACATTTATTTTAAAACCAGAAACTTTATGCATGTGAAATTCCAAGGCCATGCTTTTGTATTATAGTGTATGCACTATGTCCTTCTCCAAGAATATTAGAATACTTAAGACCCTCTTCTGTTTTGTCAACTAGTTTTCCTGGCTATACTTCTAAATCCTAATACACTAATTTACTAACAGTTTTAAATTTTAATCGAATCTAAACCTATAAATAGTAGTTATATGTCTTACTTGCTGCTATAGGAGCTTAATCCCAGTTTTTAAGATTATTAAAGAAAAGTTTATACGAATATTATACGGAGGTTCTGTGTAGCCAGTATATTAAATTGTGTGCTTGGCGGTCGGCTCAGCACGAAAGTGTCTTTCAATTCGCCAATCAGAATGTTCGCAAACTTTCTGTACCTCAATTCGTGTCACTTGGTGAAATGATGATCTGAATTTGCTCCAGGTCTGAATCCTGGGACAAGTCATAAGGAAAGGGTAGATGGATGGATAGCAGATAGTAGTGCTCCTTTACGGCCCGACCATCCAATCCATAGTCGAGAAATTGCAGTGTCTATCTGGTAGAACACCCGGACTAATACACTAAGCTGAAGGCACTTCGATATCACGATGAAGTCGATGAGGATTAAACCGCCCATCCTGACTATCATGCAGATCGTGCAAACTCGTCCTAACACGCCGCAAAGTTGTAAAGAATACCTGACAATGGGAAGCCTGGGTAGAAGTCAAAATTTCTTCATTCAGGGGGAAGATCATGGCCATTGACATCCACTTGCATTGCTAGCCAAAATGTGATTAGATACCGCAAAATTGTCAAATTGTTGCCGGGAATGCAGTAGGACTAGTCCGAATGTATTTCGTACGATTTCGTAGTCTGAATTAAACAGGGTACTTAGCTCCCATGAAGGTAGCAGAGTTGGTTGACCCATAGTTTTGCTCATAGCTCTTCTGCAGGCACGAGAACTAATCCAGTAAAATAAGTGGTGATTTATTTGGTTACCAGTGGTTACTCACGGGAATTGTATTTGCAGAGCCATCAGGAATCTCGGGATATAATAACATTTAGATTTAGAAGACAGGCATTCCTCCGGAGTATGAAGTCTGCAGTGTCCAGACAAACCGGTGTCACTCTTTAAAACATCGTCCGCATCCTAGATCTAAATTAGCTAGGAAAATAGTTCCGTTCCCATGATCAAGTTGTTGAGAATAGCCTGCTTTCACGACTTGCGATGAACGCAATCAAATTTGAAGGGATAAGCTCCAATTGATTTGATTTATGCTTTTTTCCAAATGTGCAAAAGATCGACGAGGTAAAAACTGCCAAAAGATGTAAATCTTCATGGCGTATTCGCATGTAGTGAACTGGACTTCAGATAAGCCATATTAATGGCTTTTACCATGAACAGCGTTGGCGTGCTACAAACAATATTTAAATATCTTAGTCTTAATATGGTTATTCCAAAATTTAAATTTAAAGGTAAACATTTCTGATGAAGCCATCAGGGTTCAACTAAACAATCTTTAAAACTTTCAATATCCACAAGAAATTTCCAAATTAGAAAACGTTCTAGACTTTGTTGTCTTGTTTGTTTCTTTTCGTCAAATTTAATTGGGTTCGGCTTATCGCGGCTTAACAAATGTACCTGACTGCAGCAATTGTAAGTGAACTAAGTACATTGCCTTGGACAAAAGTGTGGGCAGTGTTCTAACCGCAAATATCTTGCAAAGTATTCCGCAGATTGTAGGAACAACCGTCTCGGTATAATTGTTCCACGATAGCATACTATTGATTACAATTCTCAGATTTCTCAAAATCTTGTCATAAGTAACAACAGTATTCAGAACGACTAGTAACCTTATAAATGAGCGATAGTATTTCTTGGTAGTATATTGCTTTAACTTTAATCAATACAACAACTTTAATCACAACTTGAATCAATAAGGACTAAATAGCAAAAGAAAAGTATGTACTTACTTCAAAATAGCATTATGGCAGCGTATTGAAGCAATCAGTTCTTTATAGTTCTCTTCCGCTGATGTTTCGAAGCTCCTTCCAATCCTTTCTAATTTAAGCATGAGAATTTTAATGTGCGCAGTTAGTACATGCATATATGCTGGTGGATACATATCTGATGCCGTATTTGGAACAATCATTGCATATGTCGAAATTACTTGATGAACGAAAGCGAACCAAAAGTTTCTCTTAATGGTAAGATCAAATGGATACCATGCCGGAAAAATCAAATCCATTTTAAAGTACATCCCAAGAAATGTGAATGGTATCATGCACATATACAGCAACGCGTTAAATCCAATAAACATAATACGACACATTTTAACCGCATATTCCAGACAATTTTTTTCATCTGGAAGAGTAACTTCTTTATCCAAATCTTCTAAAATAGCACGAATCCTATGGATATGTTCTCTGCATGCCAAAATTGTAAAATGCTTCATCGCAATCACACAACCATCCATTATTACGAAAAGGAGGAATAAATTTCCTTGGATGTTTCCAATTTCGACAAATTTGATTATCAATGTCGCCAGTAAGATGATCATTACGTTGATATTAAATAAAAGTGAGTACAAGACAAAAATACACTTGTTTTGACCGAAGGGAAGAACTCCTGCAATTTGCCAATAGTACCAAAAATACTTAAGTCCCTCAAAACTATTCATTGCGTGCGTTAAAACAAATCCACACTACTCGGACTGTCTGATGAATCTGTTCCCTTTAATGTATCTTGTGGGAAAGTTCCAAGAAAAGTAACAGCTGTTAGAAAAACTATTTTACAATTGTAGGCTTTGTTGTCTAATGAGTGATTCTACTTGTTAGTAGTTTTGAATTTTCGAAAACTTAACTCAAGGTAACGAAACTTTGCCGTCAATTTTTTAAACTTAAAGTACCCTCACAAAATTACTCCCTAATTTGAATAATTCGATAAGTTCGT
>QYTT01078813.1:0-11892 GCA_006980735.1 Dasypogon diadema | reverse complement strand
CACTAGAAATAACGATTTTCGTGGCAAATATTTGTTTACATTTTAGGCAACCACGTGGTGCACAAACACAAACTTGCCGCTCTGTGGAAAATTTTACAGGCTTTTACTATATCTAAGCGGGTTAAAACCTACACACCTTAGCCGGTCTGTGGAAAGCATGCCTCTTCTGAAAGTAAAAAAACAAATTCACTTCCCCTTTAAGAAAAAGTGATCATCCCTCTCTTTCAGATGTATATAAGATTTATATTAAAGTAATTCGTATCTCGCTTGGAATTGTATTGTTGTTTGTTTTTTTGCTTTCATGTATACAGTGATCTTATTCTTAGGTCGCAGTCTCTTTCATTTGGAATTTTTGGCAGAGTCGGCCTTCTTGTTATTAATGTTCGTTGGCTAAACGGCGTAGATGAGCGAATGTTAATTGTCCATTAGTACAAATATGATGAACTACATTATTCTTCATTGGGCTATGGTATTGCGGTGGTTGCGCAAGGGAAAATATTCCCAAATTCGTTATTAATTGAGAAATGTTTAGGTGAAGGACTATCACTGCATTTCGTTATCCCATTTACGCTTAATGATGTTGTCGAATCAACTAATTTCTTATTTTTCAAATCTACTAGTAAGTTAAATTTAACTAGGAAATCAGCTCCAATGATTTCTAAATTTATTACGTCTATAATAATGATTATTTGTAGGAACATATGTACTATTTAAATCAAAATTACTCAATAAGTTCTGTAAAATATTTATTTTGTTTTCCATTGATTTTATTCAATAGAAATTCGTTTTTAAATTTTTTAGCACTGTTCATTTCATTGATCTGAGAGAATTGTATTATTTTTAATACTTCAAAGATCCTATCTGCCAGATCCAAAAGTTCTTCCAGGTTTTGTTTTTCAAAAGACAAGAGTGCAGTATATATCGTCGGGTCTATGCCAAAATCACGAATGTGATTTTTTAACAATTTGGAGCCGCGAATGTGCAATAATTTTTTCAAAAACCGGTTTATAAAATAGACAATTTTATGTCATAATCGAAAGAATAGAAATCTTACGATAGTAAGATTATTTACAATAAGTGGCCAAACATTAAAGTCGCGATAATCTCAAAGCAACAATTTTACACATTCCCGGTTTTGGCATGGATCCGACGATATGTTCTTCGGCAACTTCCTCATCCATAATTTCTTTATTAATTCCTGGAGCCGAAGCTCCAGAACATCTTTCCATAGTTCTCAGAAATTCAGACGGCTTTCTATCTCTGATTTCGGAAGCACATAAAAGTTGTTTAAGTTTCTTCTCTTCCGAATTTGTGAAACCATTCAATAAAACCCTTTCGTTTTTATACGTTAACTTCCTGGATTTTGAATTACATCCAGGACTTTCGTGATAACTTCAGGTGGCAACGCTAAAATGAGATACTCATACTACGTAATATCTGTCGAAATATTTTTAGTATGAAACTGCACTTCGGCTTGTATAAACCATGCTTCTGGACATTTAACCCAAAAACTTGGTAGTTTCATTGAAGCAACATTTAACTCTTGTTGAGTATAATTCGTTATCGCCTGCAATGACATTTTGTTTCTAATTGTATAAAAATTGTTCGACAGACAAGGAAGACAGCTGATGGCTGTCAGTTTATGACGTAAAGGTCGTCACAAAATTAGCGAGATACGTTTATTTATATTTGAAAACTTGAATACATAGGAAGAGATTATGGGAATATTTTTACCTGATTGTATTTTTAGGTTGGGGAATTTCATTAATTTTGTTTGCTTCAGAAACTAATGGCGAAATGGGATATGAACTAGAGGAAGAAAAACATAGGTAATTGTTTTTTTTTAATTAATGTTAATGTGTTTTGGATTGTAGGTTTAGCACTCAACACCATATTATTAAATAAAGAAACGGCGTGGCTATAGTGGCCGCCTCAGCCCCCTGTTTTTCTACTTTAACGGTTGGTTTTGATAACTTCGGCTAAATGAACAGGGTTTAACACATTTGAAAGCTTTTTCTCTATAATGTCTATGGTACCAACAAATGTCAGAGTCCTGTTTCCTTTTAAGACTCTTGCTGATCTGGTTTTTACTATGTTGCCTCCTAGTGAATGATCTACCGCGGTTTCATGTTGATAGGCTTTTTATTGACTTTTGTATTTTGTCTATTTCACTATAGAGGCAATTATCTGTCTACTGAAGACATGGAGGGAATTTGAGTAACTTCCCAAGTCTTGCCTGCTAATTGTAAGTTGTAACTTGTTATTGAAGTTTGTATCTGTGGATACCGCTAGAGGTATATTGATTGACGTTTGAAGTTTTCGCTCCTAAAGGGATTGGATAAGGCTTTCGCCAACAACCGATATCGATCCCGTTAGCTGTTGTAAATGTTGATATAATTCTGAGGGTTTCCTGTCCTAACCTTGCTGCAGACAAAAGTTGCTTTAACCTTTTTTGTTCTGAAAGGGAGTAGGGTTTGATAAATATTTCCTTTAGTTTCCCGTATACGCTCATGTGGGATTGGAGTTATTACAAGATAAAGATGTCCTTTATTGTAATTCAAATATATTGTGCAGTAACTCAGAGTTCACAAATTTCTTATAGTTCAGTGGTAAATACAATACTATTCACCATCTGTTTTATATCACACTTTTCCTTCAGGTTTTTCGGAACAAACTAGATAATAGGCTAAATAGGTAAGTACAACTGAATACAATTTAGAAAGTACTACTCAACTTTTTCTACTTAGCAAAACAACTTATCCGGACACGACGGCTGATCGTGTCCTACCAATTGCAGTTGAGAATTGGTAACTGGTAAGTACTAATAAGCATGGCTGCAATCACAACAATTTAGCAATAGGCCTAGCGGTATTCGACAATTCAATTTTGTTTTCAATTGTAATTTTCTCTGTTATTTTCTGATTTCAGGAATTTTGTTCCCACATTGTATCTCCGGAGAAAATTATGTAATACATACGTGCCGGCAACAGGTTCCACTACGCTGTTACAAAATGCACTTATTTAAGTTGCACTGGATATGTACACTCTATAATGTTATAATGTTTCGTTTCCTATTAAAACATTTTAAATTATCTTTATCCGTAAAAAATCTAAACAGGTACAGATATTTTAATTTTGATTGCAATGTATCTTATTTGTGCTTTATGTCATACCAAAGAACCTGAAAATTCGAAAATTCTGAAGGAAATTCTATTCAATATTTCAGGTGCTTAAAATTTTATAGCAATTTTGCAATAATATCTTAATTCAAGTTAATTTCGTATTAAGTGTCAAAATATTTCTTAGTAACGAATTAAATGTCTTACTTAATACTAAAATTTTCTGACACTTCACAAAAAAAACTTTTGTTTTTTTTTTACTCACTGTGATATGCGGTGTCTTTTGCTGTTTTTCACTACTTAATTACTTGAACAGTTCGCTACTTTAGCATTGTACGACTGCTTATTTGAACCGGCCATAGATATGCGGGTATTTTTTGTGCAAAACAAGAAGACCTGAGAACTGACAAATTGATAGAAAACAAATGACATTGCCCACGGCTATATACAATTTTGTCCTGAGAAAATCCTTGTGCTAAAACTTGCGAGAGGAGAAGCTGTAACGTCGGAAAATTTCCCCGCTTTCTGGGCACGAAAAAATGTCATGGAACGCGTTTAGGCAAGTTTGGGATAATGCATTGTGGTCATGGAACAGACCTAATTGCTTCATAATGTAACTCTCTCCCTCAAACTCAAAATATGTTACTAAGTAAAAATTTTGCAATTAAACATAAAGCGAAAAAATAGATAGATGTATTATTTTATATATCTATCCTTTGCATCCTCGAAAATTTATTTGACATTTTGCAGGGAAGACAAACCCATCAACCAGTGAGAAAAATATCCGTTTTTCTGCGTTAAAGTATTCTTTGAACGATTTCACTAATTTGTATTGTGTGCCGAATTTTTAAAAATATTTTTCTATCAATAATTAACGAAATTAAATGCTTTTATTGAATTTACTAAAACGTAACTGTGGTAAGTAGAATTTTAGCCACTGTCCAAAAATAGTTTCAAATTTTAAATTTGACCCGTTCATTTATTTTATGACGTCTATGGCATTTTCCCTTTGCTCGAATCATGAAAATAAGAACTAAAGGCTCAACTATAATGGAATTAGGCTGACTCAAGTCGCCTTAATTTGAGCTTCGAAAACACTGATTTGGCTTTATGCAACCATAATCGACTTGCTGCACTTTTCGCTAACTTTCGCTAACTTGTCTGTGGTACGGAAATTTTCGCAGCTAACTTTGGGGAAATTAAACAAAATCAGTTTCAGCTGTCATTTTGTGATTTTGGAAAAAGTTTTGAAAAAACTCTGTGGAAATTATGGAGGAAGAGAAGTTTATAGAGGATTTAGTTTTCCAAATCTCTTAAAAGAGGTAAAAAATCCATTTTACTTCTTCTTTACTTTGAATTCTTGACGTTTCAGTTTCTTCTTCTTATCATTCCTTAGAATTCCTTTAAGTCTATTATGGTTACGCTTAAATTGACAATGACTTTCGCTGACTTAATTCATTTTCGCCAAGTCACGAAATTCCATTATAGTTGAGCCTTAAGGAACGAGCAGAAAATCGGAAAAAGTGAAGCACTTCCTTCACACAAGGAATTTTTCAACTACAAAAGGCAATGGCCAATGCAGTAGTGACAGTAAGCAGATTTGACAGGGACAAACTTTTTAAGAAAAAGTTTAATATAATTTAGTTAATACAAAAATAGAAAGATTAAAAAAAGTATATAAGTGGGTTTATTTGTAGTATATATGAAAAACTATAATTCATTTTCAAGTTCTTCGTAAGAAAGTAGACAGTGCGATCTCTATTCAGTCAACTGAAAATAAAGAAATACTTGTAAATTGATCTAGTTTTCTAGAAAAAAATGAAATTAATGTTGAATTTCATTTGCACTTTCACAGTTCACTTTACTGCAGTTTCTTTGACACTCTCTAGCAGTTCCTCTAAAAAGTTGTTTTATTTGACAATTTTGGGTTAACCTGAGTTAACCTGAGTTAACCTTTTATAGCAGTTTTCGAACCCCGAGTTCAGCCAAGGGTTCGGTAGAGTTCACTACTACATACCTATAAAACTGACAATATTAACACAAAATACCTACCACTACAACTACAAAACTCTAAATTCATGTTTCATTTGCTGCATTTTCAGGGTTGAACCCTGACCTACCCTGAAAGTGCAAATGAAATTCAACATTAGTAATGGAAACAAGACAAATAAGAAGTACTTGTTCCTTTTTATGGGAGAAAATATGCTAAAATTTTTAAATTTTCTTATAATGCTAATGCTGTGCAACTTATGTGCTATTTCTATTTATCTTGAAAATGTATCTATATAGGAGAAGAAGAAAATGATTTACAGAGATTTACCACTTAGGATGAATGAAGCATTGCATTTTTTTCAACAGAACTGTTTTATTAAACCCACCAATGTGATGATGAAAAATGGTAATGTTAAATAGATGAAAACAGAACTAACTTAAGGAATTACATACTACATTACATTTACTAATACTGCAACTTATATATGGGAAAAAATATATAGAATTAAAATTACTTGATGCACCAAATCTTACCATTAACGTGGAAAGCAAGCTATTTACTTCTTTCTACTAAATAAAATCAAAAGAGATTTCCGACTACGTGCTATATTTACTTGCTAATATTAGGATTTCTTACATGCTACCTAGATATGGAAAGTTTGAAAATATTTAGAAATTATAGTGATTTGTATATCATTATAACTTACCATAAAAATACACACTACATTCCTTTAAACTGGACAAGTTTATTGAATTTCTGTCGAACGGAGTTTTTTAGATACAAAAAAGTATCGAGTGCTCAAATATTTCTCCGAAATAAGTTTAATTAGTAAACTGTAGTGTGTACTATTTATCATATGTGGATAATGCTCTTCAAACAAGTCCTTTCCAATAAACATACTTAAAACACGTGAGACACTTGAGTTCTCTTTTAAGCTCTCTTGCCGCTTTCTCACAAATTTCTACGACGCTTCGAGAAGGGTTTTGCAAAAATCCTTTAATTTTGTGGGCTGCAAGGGTTTTGTGTGAATATTCTCTTTGAAGTGCTGATAGACAGTCAGGACAATGTAGAGTTTTATTCAGCTTGAAAACAACATGTTTTGTATATTCGGTTAGGTGACAAAGATCTGCTGCGAGTTATAGTTTTCTTCAGATTCTACCATTCCGGGTTTTTCGACAGTGCTATTTATTTCAAGAATGGTTGATTTGTCGGATATATTTTCATTTCTCATTATACTAATGTGCTCTAGAGGAAGACAATTTCCAATGCCTCTTTCTCTTATTTCGAACATTTTATATCTGTATATAGAAGTTTTCTATATACAGATATAAAATGTTTCACAGATGGGTTAGTGCTCCGGCCTAAATTTATGCGAAGTGAAAAGAAATACAGCTCTAAATGATCTTGGCTTAATTTATAAAATGCAAGAAACTTAAGCTCTTTTGTAAAAATAAAACGGTAATATAAGGTGGTAATATTTTTCAAACAACATATGAGGCCCACAAACCCCACTTTTCTATTGCTCTGTATAATCAGCTCTCCAGTTTCAAACCTCAATTGCGATATGTACTGCTTCTAATGCAAATTGCTGTAGTTCAGAATAATTTTCTTTTCCAAGAGCTCTTTTTTTATTATGTATATCTGATGACTTTCGCGAATTTAGTATATCGAAAATGTCATTGCACATGTGTAAAAATTCTGACGTTGCTTTACTTCCTGCAAAATCATCAATTTTGAGGATTTCCCTGCAGAAGTCTAATGCGTCTGCAACTGATTTGCTAAGCAATTGAACTGCTAGCTTTACTTTCATTTTTGCTGATTAAAATAAATATGAGCTGCCTGCAGTTTATTTCCTAAATGGAGTTCTTCTTTTTCTTGCAGTTGTACAAAAAGCCCTAAAGACTTAAAATCGATAATTTCGCCTTTTCCATTTACAATAACTTTGCGATCTCCAAAAGTACTAATCTAAATATATAAAAGGCAAACCTGACTGACTCATCTATCAACGCACAGCTGAAACTACTGAACGGATTTCGCTGAAATTTGGCATACAGATAGTTATAATGACGTAGGCATCCGCTAAGAAAGGATTTTTGAAAATTCGCCCCCTAAGGGGGTGAAAAAGGGGTTAAAATTTTGTATGGAAGTCCGTCATTTTTAGAGCTAGAAGCCTGAAACTTTGTTTTTAGGTTAACGATTAGAAATAAACAATTATGTGTCCTAGGGTTTTTGAAAATTCAACCCCTAAGGGGGTGAAAAAGGGGTTGAAAGTTTGTATGGGGAAACAAGATTAGGTAAACTATTTTATTCGAAACTTCACGGGAATACTCCTATCAATAAATGAGTAAACAAGTGTTTCAGGCTCTTTCAGAATTCAACCCCTAAAAGGTGGGAGGTGGGTATCGTTCTTATGGTTTATCGGGTCGCTGATTACGAAAACAACAACTATTTCACAAAAATTGCACAAAAATATAAAACAAAATAGACAAGAAGATTTATACAAAAAATTTACACAAAATTACACCTGAGCAAAGAGATAATAATTTAAAAATTAAAAAACAATGAAAATAAACAACCAAACCAAATATATTTTTTTTTTCAAATTAATAAAATGGCAAAACCAAAAGAAATACTTAGGTACCTACCCATTTTGTATTGATCTTCAAGTTCCAATCGCTACCAATAGATGGCGTTGGTATCGTTTTAGAACGCGGTAACGTTGTGTTTTTTCGAATTAATATAAAGTGAATGGTGAATGAGCGCTTCCACCTATACAACATATGGTACCTATTCACTGTTAACGGATATTTGACTCGACTTCGACTTTGTTTACTTGCTTACGGTTTAAGATTTGCTTCGTGTTTCGGATTAGTTGCTTGATTTTGTCTTTCTTACAACCACTGCTTTAAACTTGGAATTCGATTTACTTTGTGATTAGGTATTGTTGATAGAAGTATTTTTTCTCACTGAAAAAATGACTACAGAAATTCTTAATATTAAAGGAAAAATGGAAAAACATACTGTCGTCCCCATTATAGGTGACGGCGCCTGTTTGTTTCGTGCTCTTTCATTTTTAATGTACGGAACCCAAGAAAATCCGATGTCGGTGCGTTCACAAATTGTTAGATTTGTGGTAAATGATTGGCTTAGGTTTTCAGTTATGACCCACGACAGAAATGGCAATAATTATTCAACAGCAAATGAATATTCAGCCGATATGTTAAAAAATGAAACTTACGGTGGACTTTGTGAATTGGTAGCTGCAAGATTAATATTTCCGTTTCGGTTTGAAGTATATCGAAACGGCTGCTATACACAGAGTCCGGAAGTGATATCTGTCCAGTAAGGCGATTACGATTTAGCCATGATTTATCTAATGGACATTTTGACGCTTATCTGCCTATTGTTGCGAAGAAAATTACACAGCGTTGCATGGAGGTACCTGTCGAAGAGCGTGATCCTTTTTCAGAGCTTGACCATTTAACTGTTACATCTTTTGTAAACAGTGAAATATCATCTCCAACCAGCGGAACAAATCAATCTGTATCGTCGACATTAAAATATGAAAAAAAGAAGTCGAGATTTACTAATTACACTAGCTTTTGCCCGCGACTTTGTCCGCGTGGAGTTCGGTTATATCGTAGCGTAACGTAGCGTAGGCGAGCGCCAAGAAAGGAAGTAGAATTGCACGGACGAAGTCGCGGGCAAAAGCTAGTTTAATCATATGGCATGGATCGGGATGCAACACATATTTCTCCTCATTATTGGCGATTTGGAAAAATCCCTGGGATCGAATATCCCTTACATAATTTGCTAATATGTCTGAAAATGTCAAATTGGTCGATGTTCCATCGAATGTAATGCCAATAATTACAACACCAGTACTTAACAGATGTTTCAAACATAATAACCAATTATTCGATTTTTGATGGGCATTTAGGGAATTAATAGGGAAGAAAGTAACGGGGATTTTCCATGGACGGTTTATACACACAAGCATGAAGACTTGTAGCAGTTGCATGCTACCCTGTATTTTGTTCGTTGTCTTTCTTAATATTATTTATGGTATTTATCAATTTAAAATTTAAAGGTAAATAAATTTTGTTGAAAATTTAAATTTAAAAGAGAAAATTTGAAGAGTGAATGAATACTTTCACTTAGCAGTGTATTCTGAAGTGTTTGAATTCATTTGTCTTAAAATGTATTTATCAGACACTTTGATTTTGCTCATACAAAATAAAATCATCATATATGATTATGAAACAGACACTTTGAAAAACTTTACATGAGACTCATATAGACACTGAAAATTTGTAAAAATATTATGTCAGAATTTATGTAGTGTTTTTTCACTCATTCTGTAATTCTTTCCGGTAGAGGTTTTGCACGTATAATTAGTGAAGTCAATTATTTTAATTTTTATCCCGGAAGTAAATATTTGTATATGAATTTAAATAATTACAAATAAACAATTATAAAATAATTGATAAAAAAGTTTCTTTAAATCGTAATAAAACGAAGGTCAGTCTTTTTAAATAATAAAAGACTGAAGAACTTTTAGAAAAAGAGAAATTAAAAGGAAGAGGATGTCAAATACGAATAAGAGAATTTAGTGCACAGAATAATTTAAAGTTAAAAGAAAATAGTTTAGTTGTGGGAACAACAAATATCCGCCTAAACTATTTCAGACTATAATTTGGGTTGCTATTACATCACTCTCTCCATCATCACCAACATCTACAAAACCATATGATCTTTTACCATCCCAGTTTATCTCTTGTCTAATGTGCATTTCATCGAAAATAAAATTAACAAAGAGCGTTTCTCCATTTGTTCTAGCTATTTCAACAGCTTTCTTTATGGCAGTGAAAGATTCTTGCGTAAATCCAGGCTGACAATCGACACTTTCGAATAGTGCGCTCATGTGTCGAAAATCCTTCGAAATTTTCTCTAACATAGGAATATGCTTTGGGGGACAACAAATTTAAATTTAGCGCGAATGCTCGCAATTTTAGATCATAAGATCTAGACAATTTTTCCTCTTTTTGTTTCTTAAGCTGCCTATCAATAATTTCCCGAATAGGTCCTGAAATAGCATTGAGAATATCGCCTAGTTCCTGCTCTATCATATTTTGTTTTTTAATATTTAAGGAGCCCTTTTAAGTTCGAAACCCTTTTATTTCTTCTTCTAATTTTTTGATTGAGGCACTTGATCTTTTTAGCTTGGGCTGAACATCGCTTTTAGAAGTATTTCATATCTTTGCGAGTTGCCAGAATTATTTCCATTTGTAGGTACAGAGGCACTTCTCATTGCCATATTGTGTTCTAATATTTCCTAATATAATAATTATAGATTAAGTTTGAAAAGTGCAATTTAGCACGCAATGAACAGAACAAAAAATCCAAATCTACGCTACATAAAGCACAGATTCCTCAGCGGGCAGCCTACTGGAAAATTTTGTGCCGGCAGTATCCCCATTCATTAACTCCTAGTTAAATAAAATTACTATTTTAAAATCCCCACATTTTCCAGGCTTTTTGTCTTATTTTAAAATAATCGATTGCCTATTATGAAAATATAATAATAAATGAGCTAATAATGAAAATATAGTAATAAATGAGCTTTCATACCTCTACTGGATACCTTGCTTCAGAATTAGATGTGCTAGGACCAGGTTTTGCGACAAAGCTATTGCCGCAATGTTCCTATCGAAAACAAAATATATTACGGTACAGATATATATTACCAATGTATAATAAATTTATATAAAATAAACATAACTTAAAATGCTCGCTAAGAACATAATTTTTGTACCTTCGCGATTTCAGGTACAGCTGACGCAACTTTTATGGAAATTGAATTTAGACACTTATTTTCCTATAAAAAATAAAATGGTTCTAGAGAGAATTAAAGCAGAAATCGCATTAAGCATATCATAAAGTTATCAATAAATATTAAAGTATATTAATTACTCAAAATACATGTTGTTGTTGCTTGAGTAGATTGTATAGCTTTTCTTTGGGGCCGTTTTGCATAATTATGCTCCTAAGAAATATATATAAATAATTAATTCCTTTAACATCAAAATTTCTAACTTCCTGTATATAACTCGCCAGTCTGTTATTAAATTTATCAGGTAGCTCATCACTTTCGCCCTGGAAATATAATTCTCAAAAACATGTATGCACGGTCGAAAATTTTAGGATAAAATAAACACTTTTTTGGATTGTATATATGACCACACCGAAAATATATTAGATTGTAATATTTCAGATGTATTACATTTTTCTTTTAATATTTGTGTGTATTAAAATTTAGTTAGTAAATTGTTAGAAAATTTAATACCCGAAGTACGACCGTACGTCTCAATCAGCTGATATAAAATTTGGGGTACCACAGGGATCTATCCTCGGACCTCTATTATTTATAATGTACATTAACGATCTGGATAAACTTAACTTAAACTGTGATATTATGAAGTATGCTGATGATGTGCAAATGTATCTGTCGAAAAATAATATCTGTGATATGGTCTGTGATATTAATGTAGATCTTGTAAAAATTTTGCAATGGGCGAAGTGCAATAATTTGAAGTTAAATCCAAAGAAATCTCAGGCTATGATTATCTATAAGAATAATCTTAATCTTAATGACCTTCCACCGATAATCATATATGGTGATAAGATTCCTTATCGTAATAAGGTAAAAAACTTGGGAATAGTTTTCAATGCCACCCTGACTTGGTCGGATCATGTTAACATGCTCTCTTCAAGAAAGAT
>QYTT01078811.1:15824-26684 GCA_006980735.1 Dasypogon diadema | reverse complement strand
TCCAACATCTCAACCTTTTCCTAAAATATTCCCGTAATTCAAGAGCATTTCATGTCTCAAATTATCTTTCTTAAAAAATCCCATAAATATGCTAACACATTAATTTCAAATAATTTCAAGAGGCCAAACTCCAACATGATAAATGCTCAAATAACAAATTTCAATCGAAGCTAAATAATTACGTGAACCTAGTAACTTGAGCCTCCATAAATTTTCACGAGTGCCTGGGAACAAAAAACAAGATCGCAGGGTTAGCATGTTGCACGGCCTAATCGGCGCGTGCATCACACCAGCCAATTGAGACGCTTCAATTTTCCGATTCAGGGAAAATTATTGGAATGCCACTCCTACTTGGAAAACGAATTTTACGTTACGGAAGGGGATGAGGTTTTCTTTAATTTTGAGGAGTATCGATCTAGGCAGTAGTCGTAGGTCTCTGAAAGTGAAAACTTAAAATTAAGATCTGAGGCCCCCTACCCAAGGTAAGGCCTTCAGAAAACTAAAAAGAAAATAAAATAACTAAAGTGAATTGTGAGTCTTTTTTTTATAAAACAGAGCAGGTACTAGTGATCTTGGCTGAAGCAGCAAGCACTCCTAGTCCCTTCCGAGTTAAATCACCTTACTGTTTTACCTCGGTAAAACACCTTACTGTTTTCCGCTGATCTTTCAAGTTGGTATGTTACAGCGTTTCCTGTCCTGGATACTCTGGTCGCGTTTTGTGCAGCCCTGGGTAGGGGGATGACTGGCTTAAACGGAGTGAGGACGATGTTAAATATTTTTTGTCAGCAGAAGATTGCCGCAAATATTTGCTACTTGTTTTTGGAGATTCCAATTTACACGCAATTTGTACTGTCGTAAAGCTTAATAAAAGTGTCTGCTCTGCATCAATGTGTCGTATCAGCTGCACAAGCGGCAGGGTTGCCATTTATGTCAGCGATACTCTACGATCAAGCGTGTGTCTTTGTCCCTCCAAGTCATTTTATATCAGCTAATATTGCAGAAGTTTTCACAGACTGTGACCCATCGCAATCTTCTAGAACATTGACATGCAGAAACTTGTTACGCTCCTTTGCGAACTCGTCCTGAAAGATCTAATGCCATACCCTGATTCTCTACAGAAATTCGACACTTGGTTGATGAATGTGATCATTATCTTAAGGTGCATAAAACTAATTCACAATCGGGGTTCCGCAAGGATCCAAATTTGGCCCGTTATTGTTTAGTTTATATTTGTTCTCAACTCACACATGAATATGTATGTAGATGGTGAATCACGTGCAGAAAGGAAGTCACTAAAACCAGTTCCTTAAGTACCCTCACTCCTTTGTTCGGTGAGAATGGAATAATTCGCGTAGATGAACGACTACAGGCCTCAAATCTCTTACGATGCCAAGCACCAAATGGTTTTTCCTTATGCACCCCAATGGACGAAACTCTTGATGACAGACATTCACTACGAAAACTTGCATTGTGGCCCACTAGACACAATAAGACAACGCTTCTGAATTTCCATATTTAATTCCAGGCCACTAACACCAATGTCCAGTGATCCCAATGATTTGTCAGCATTGACTCCCGGTCACTTCTTAATTGGTGAACTGCTCACAGCCCCTGTCGATCAGTTGTCACAGCCTTGTAAAGGGAGCTTGCTGAAATGCTGGATATTAGTTTCACACATCAAGCATGAATTTTGGCAGCGTTGGTCAAGGAAATACCTGACTGAACTTCAACATCGATACAAGTGAAAACAACGCTGCCAAAACTTAGAACCTGGCACCGTAGTTATCATAAAGGACGATAATATCCCTGTGATGAAGTGGCCACTAGAGCGAATAGTACAAACTTATAAGGGAAGCAACAATTGTGTAAGGGTGGCTGACGTGCGAACAACCACTGGTGTTCTACAGAGGCCAACTCACAAACTGGTTCCATTGCCGACTGAAGCAGAGCACAGCAGTGATACGACGCATGATTCAATACTTACTCAAATTCACGAACCATTGGCCAGCCAAGAGGATGAATTCATGGAAGGAAGGAATAATCCCCCCGCAGTGGGAACGAACGGGCAGTAACCTTAACCCAACTAGAAGTCGTACATGTGGCAACCACTCTCCAAGAAAAAGGCTCCAGACATCACTTGGCTCACTAATAGTATCAACATGGTTAGTCTGTCTATGTGAATCGGTCGTAAAGGGAATTCCAATAGAAGTTATCCGGTTCAACGCTCAGCCGGGCATTCATTTTGAACATACCGGATTTACAACGAGATAAGCCTCCACTGAATGGAATCTCGTGGCATACTACGACCTCCAACCATATGGATGGAGTTTATCACACTTCAAAATGGTACTAGTCACGAATTAGAGTTTCAAATGAACCAACATGTCAGCGAAATCAACGACAATGTGATAGGGCATATCAACTCAATATCCTCCAGCTGTTCTCGTCAATATGCATTCAAATGACCTTAATCGCCAGCAACCTGCAGCGTGTCCGTGCCGCCATTATTGACACCTTGACAGATTCTCACCATGGGCACATAAATCCAGAACTTCTGTCGCCGTCCCAGTTAAGGAGGGAGATGCAACTAATACAACACTACATACCATCCTCACTGAGGCTCCCCGCAAGCCAGGAAAATACCCTACAACTATATAAATTGAAAACGGTGGAGGGTAGAGCAGTCAACAGTTGCGTCATTTTCAGCATAAAGTTACCTATCAGGAAATATGAGCAATTTGACTTGTTCAGAATTTGGCCAATTCCCCTAAATGTCAACAACACCTTTGTGACAGGACCAACTGACTAGCATCCAACAAAACCCGGTGTGGATGCAACTATTGCATAATAACCAGTGGATTTACGCACTTAAAGAAAAAACACAAATCAATGTTGTATGTAATAACGAGACGACATCTATATCCCTTGATGGCTCAGGATTAGTCAAAGTCCAGCTAGACTACATCATCAAACAAAACCTAGTAACGCTGTAGGGCCACTACCTTTACCCAAGTATAACCAGAATGTTATATACAAGGTCGGGGAAGCCTTACTTAACATAATAACACCAGAAAGACTGACTCCAATAATATATGACCAAACCCATTATCACGCACAGTTAAAAAAATTGGAAGAACTACATAAAGAAATTAAGATCCAGCAATTAAACCTTCCCAATGATGTCCAAATCCAAACTTTTCACAGTTTGGTATTAAGTTACACAGGTTTAACTTTAGCCTGCATCATTAATGTATGCTTGCTGTACAGATTCTTCAGAACCATGGAAGATTTCCGCTGCACCAAACCCAAACCTCAACCCTAACATCAAATTTCTCATCGAGATTTCGTCGTCAACATTGAAAGTGAAGATGGTTGAACATGATGTTCAACGGGGGGAGTAGGTTTAGACTCGTGCCAGTAACCCCGGACCTTATAGCAGGACAACTGCAAACGTGAAATTGAGGTGTGGAATTTCTTCATCGCACGAATGCAACTCACGTGCATTCTTACTTGAAGAAATGTGACGTCAGCAAACCAATTAAATAAACAAAAATGCATGCTTGTACTTTGCGTTGATGAATTCCAGGATTTTTATTGTTGAGCAATTTCGGAAATTTGCTTTAATCTTGATTATAGGTAGGAAAATTAATTGTTGTCATAAACTGCCTAAATCTAATGTATAAATATTCTTCAATAAAGTTCAGTCTCATTTTAACCGAGAATCGTACGGTGAGTTTTTGTTACTCTAACCCATTTTGCCTTTGAGCCATATAAGAAGTCAGGATGAATCACTCTGACTGATTGTAACTACCAATTAACAGCATCAGATCTTGCTTCATGATTTCAGGCCAGGGTGCAACACCTTCACCTCGTGGGTGAAACAAAAGAACTTTACCTTAAACACAGTCAGTGCAAGAATATTTGGATGATATTTTAGTTATCATCGACCGTTTATAACATTTGAAAGTAACACTGAAGTGCCAAGTAAATAATTTCCAATAAACTTTTGGGTTAAATTATTTTCTTTTTAACTCAAAAAACTCAATTTTACCTACTTCAAAATGGCTAATACTTAAAAAAAATTGAACTAAAATGGAAAGAAAATATTTTTCATGGCTGATATCGTCTGCTGCTTTCACTTCAACCGTACGCTTATGTGGGTGAGGCACACAGCGTCATACTTAAGATACTCTATGACGCACTGCCCTGGCGAAAAGGAAGTTGGGAGTAATACCACACAGATGGAAGGAAACTTTCAATCCAGGTGAGAAAAGATTGGTCTAGACCAGGTGCTGAAAGTTTGGCTAAAAGAGCAAAGTGCCAGGCATTGTCAACGGCAGAAATTATGAAGACATTCATGCCAGTGAGTGTTAGGCAGGTGATTAGTTTCAAGGTATTTTATTAATTGCACATTTATGAGCTTCTGAAAGATAATTAGAGGTATCGCCAACATCCCTCTTTTTAGCAATTGGCTGAGCATGAAAGACTTTCCATTATGACGGGGAAATAGGTTTTGAATAGAATAAGTGAACTAATTTGCCAAGAAAGACGCGCAGCACTTCAGAAGCAGGGTCGATACCATCAAGTCCGGTGGCTTTTGGCACATCGACATTCGCAAGCACCTTCCTTATGAACCTCACGCGTGTCCCGTGATTATAGTCTCTTGTGTATAGAATCTTACATGATGGTACTTAAGTACTAGGAGGGAGATGTGATAATTGGCCTAATATTTTTTCTGAGACAAAAACAATCAGACCAGTTGATTTCCCTGGAAAATGTATTGAGCCGAGACCATTCAGCTCGTGTGAAATGCTGTACTAGTCTTCTGTAAGATGGCTTAGAACACTTCAATAAAGAGGTGGAAAATGGGGGCCAATATAATGCACAGAATTGTCAACAGGTGAAGTAACATTGAACGAATATCTTTCGGGATGAGTAGATATAAACAGATCCGTAAAATGCTAACCAGCCTTAATCCCATAGAAAGCAACACTGATCACTGAAGCCGTTCTGATATAGATAAACAAAAATGGAATTATTAATAAAATATTGCAAATTTATTCGAATACAAAAAATATTTAGAAAGTATCCAACTAACAAAAAAATAAATAAATAAATAGAATATGTAGATAACAGTAAAAAACATACAGATTATGATGAAATACTATTAAATAAATAAATACTGTTCATTAATTAAAATTAACCAAAGTCGACTCAGCGAATGACAAGCCAACTAATAAAATGAATTCCAGAAACCTAAACCTAAACCTTTACTAATCGCGGTATAAACCAGGGAGAATGGAAGATGGATGGAACGGTCTTCTCTTTTTGGTTCCCGACTAGTGAAGTTCTTAAAGAATTTTTTTTTTTTGTGAAAAATAGTTGATGCAAATTTAACCATTATACAAGGAAGGAAAGAAATACAACTAATTACGGCCAAGGAAGAGGGAAATTTGTAACGGGACAAAGAATTTAGGAAAAGGGGCGGAGTACTGGAATAAAAAGAAAATAAGAAAAAAAAACCACGTTGTCCTTCGATAACCTCTACAGCTGACTGACGACGACGAAGGAATCCGGCTAATTCTTCTTTATATTAACTCACAATAATAAAATGGGGTAATAAGCGCCGACAGGGTGTTAAGCGCCGAAACTTTTTTTTCGTTTTCAAATTTAAATTGCGCACGCACTATGCGACGTAGCTGCCCATCCGAACGCTTATATTGTAGCTTTGGGATGCTGGCAAGACTGTTTAACAGTTACTGTGTTTAAACAACATTTCATTTGGCTTCAGCACGCGAATGAGTAAAGATACTTTTTTAGCACTGTTTTCAAACATTGCCAAGGTAAGTTTAAGTTAATTTTTTAATATAAGTGACCCATTCTTTTGTGATTATTTTACGGGCTTACTCATAATTTTATCGTTCCAAATCAACGAGATATTTTGATTCAACTGCAAAAAGTCATTTTTCGAGAACATGCGGTTTGTTAAGCGCCATTTTTGTTTACGTGTTTTTTTAGTGAAAAAACGTTTTAAATAAGTTTTATTTGTTAAAAAATTACAGAGTTAGTTGTTTTACATAATTTTTTTTAGATGCCTCGAACGTACAAGAAAATTCCTGGGAAAAAACACAAAAATGCAGTGAATATGGAGCAACTTCTGAAAGCGATGGAAGCTGTCGAGAAAGGAATGACACGACGTATGGCAGCAGAGAAATTTAAAATGGATAGAACTGTTTTGCAGCCTCGGATGAAAGAAAACACTACAAACATTCATTCTGGGCCTGTTTCTACGATATCGCCAGCATTGTTCGTTTAGAACTGTAAATTATGTGCACCCAGTTGTGGCCATTTTTGTCCTTCTGAAGTGGTGCTTCACCCCCTTAAATCCATTCAAAACAGAATACCACTCGCTTTTTTTCTAGGTCACCCATAATGTGTCAAAATTGCTCATACTTGTACATGGTACTTGATACCCCTTTCTTTTTTTTAATAAATAGTAGTAGTCTGTACTGTTTATCTTTGATTTATCTGTGATGTAATTTTCTCGATTCCAATTTATTTCGCGAATGCTATTTGATTTAATGGTCATTGAGTATCTCTTTATTTGGGCTCCATCCAATAAGCCATTGCAGGTGAATTGCTGTTTACATCAGAACTTAATAATTTTTCATGGAAACTGAATGAAATTCAGAATTTTGGGAAATCGAATTTCTGTTTATCAACGTTTTTGTCCAGGTCTATGCATAATATGGCAATTTGATCCTGATTATGTTATTGCCATGAGAATTACTCCCTGATCTCTGACATAATCTCCTAGGAAACTGAACTTGTTCTGTGTATTTTACATATTCTTTCGAAATATAATTTCTAGAACATTTTGTGGAAAAATAAAAATTAAAGAGGCTAATCTTAGCGTGACGTCATTGAAGACTTCTGCTGCATGAGGAGCACTCATCCCAGGCATCATACAGAATGAATTACTAGCACAGTAAAGCGCTCAGATCAGGTGTAATTTTTCATTTCCTATAATAAATTTTCTCAAAATGCCAATATAGATCGTCAATTAAATGTTAAAGATTTCATAGGACTTTCAAATTGCCAAATTTCTCTAGTTCATATATTGGGTTTCGTAAGGTATTTGATAAGTTATTGTGTTCGCAGAGCCTACTGTTATTGACACTGGACTCCATAAATTGAAGCTATTCCTTTGAACTCTTCGCAACTCGCTTGCTCAATAAAAAAGATCTAATATATAACCTTACACCACATGTATTAGTTACAGCCTCAGTAATATTAGGTTTGGTGTTTAAAAAAACCTTGTAGTTAAAATAAATTGAGACATAGCATTCAGGTATATTCAACACCAACTTAGGGCACTATCTTGGAGGGAGAAATATAGGTCATAAACAATCTTAGTGGATTTTACCTAACAGCTTTTATTTGGTTACGAAACTCACAACCTAGCGATGCGATTTTTTAATGACTTCGTTTTTGTCTGCCGAGAGATTAATTAATATATGGTGGTTTATTATAGACTCGTTGGTAATAACCGATACAGCAGCACCGGACTAATTATCACTTACAACTACATACATGCATCTAACAGCTGCACTTACTACAGGAAGTATGTAAATAATATTTATAGTATACATAACTAACTTATTAAAAGAGCGGAAATTTAAATTTGGCACCATTTCTGCCGCTGAGAGTTGACAGTCAAACTATTATAACAGTGCGATGATAGACAGTCTGCCATTATTAAAAATGGATCACTATTCGACACAACAACGCATTCTTATTATTAAACATTATTTCAAAAATGGTGAAAATTTGATTGCCACGATTCGCAAGTTGAGTTCAATTTTTGGTAGACAAAATGTCCCAAGTGCATCAACTGTGAAGAGAATAATCGAAAAATTCGAGGAGACTGGGCCGATTCTTGATGTCAAACCATTGACACGTGTTCGTCCAGGTTTCAATAGAAAACATCACGGCTGTTCGCCAGAATATGTCCGCGAATCCGAGAACATCCATTCGGCACAGTGTTCAAGCCAACGAGGTAATAACAAAAGGAGATGAAACCCCGTGTGTGATACCCGTAACTGAACGTAGCTGAAGTCTTTTGGGTTAGTGTCCACTTTGATGTTTTTTATTTTGTTATACTCCGCCATTTTTGGTCCTCGCTGTCAAATTATTGTTTACGTGACTACCTAGGTACTTTTAAATGAAAATTTTATAAGAAAATTTAATTAATAAATCGGAACGTTGTGTGACACAGACAAAAAACAAAACAAAAATTAGTGTTGTGCTAAAAGAATTAAAAATCAGAGCAATATTATTTAAAATGAAGTGTTTAGTGAAGTCTGCCTGAAATAAAAGCCATTTTAGACTTGTAGGAACTTCTTTCCACAGATACATATATCGAGGAATAATATTCCTTTTAATTTAATTGTGATTTATATATTATTATGGAAGTTTTCATATAGAATTTGTTAATTTTGTGAGGACACATATGCTTTGTTTTACGTTTGGTCTTGCGTCTAGATTTATTTTGGTCTTCACGCATTGACGTAGGAAAACCAGCGAAATAACAAAAGGGGCATGAATAAAGTTTTACATTTTTAGATTTTATAAATCGAGTTTTTTCTTGCTTGCATTTTTTCTCGTTTTTACATAATTTTGGAGCCTAATTGAAATTTATGTACGCGACTTCACAAGAGACCTTTCAATATGAAAAATAAAACGTTTATTTTCAGGGTAGGTAGAATGTTAGTTCATTTATCTTAACGATGGTGCATAGGTCTACTGGAGGCTGGCCATCTAAAATAAGTAGTTAACGCGCCTAATGTACAACACCTCCTAAGGGGTGTGGAAGATTGTCAACTTATATTTCTATGTTCTTATTGTTTCGTTTTAATTTTGATAGACACTTCTTTCAGATTTTCAGTAAATTTCTTAAAGTGCAAATTTCCAAAGGGACATGACAGTTTGTGAACTAGTTCTATACGTACAAGGCGAGGGGGTACTAAAAAGACAGATGTCTCCAGAACTATATAAAATATCAGTACGTGTGTGGTCTCAAATGAAAAAAGGATATGACCTATACATTATGCCGTAAAAATGTAGTAGTTGTAAGGCGAGGGGTTTTGTGTTTGGTCTCAAATAAAAGGTAGATATATTCCCTATACCGAGTTGTCTTTTAATGTGCCAATTCAAAAAAAGTAGAGCAGATTTATTCCGCTGCTTTCGGCATTTAATATGTCACTGCCTTTACTTGCTAAACGTAATAAAAGTGATCTAAATGCAAATCTTCTTTAATTACCTTATTTTTACAGTATTTCACTTTGATAATTTGACTGAATGGAAGGAAACCCAAGTGTTGTGCTTGCTGTTTATTGTATACGATTTGACTGCGAAATCAGATATTCAAATATTCAAAAAACATTTAAAAGAGCCTCCTGGAAATTTACAACAAATTTTACGGCGCTGGTGTAGAAAGAATAGTCAGTGTCAATGTGTTAAAAATGGCTACGGGATTGAGGCTAACTTGCATCTCCTTTTGTTATTGCCTAGTTGGTTCAAGAATGCAACGTTTGAAGAAGTACTCTGTAAAGTATTCTCAGGAAAAATTTACGCCTTTGTACCTACAAATTTTACCTGATTCAACAACTGAAGTCTAAAAACCATTCACAGCGAAGAGAGTTCGTCACTTGTGTAAACGGTGAGTTTTCCTACAAAATTATCGTCAGCGATGAGGCCCGGTTGCACAGTTGATGGCTTCGTAAGCAAACAAAATTGTCGCATTTGGGGTATCGAGAACCCGCATGTGTTTCATGAGAAGGCAATGGATTTCAAAAGTGTCACTGTTTGGTGCGGATTTTAGGCTGGAGGTATCATTGAACCATTTTTTTCGAAGACGCTGCCAGGAAGAAAAAACAGTCAATGGTGAACGGTATCCAACAGAAAGGTGCCACTTGCCACCCATCACGTGAAACAATGGGATTATTGCATCAGACAACCCCTGGTCATATAATCTCCCGTTTCGGCGACCAGAATTAGCCACCTAGATCGTCCTAACGCCTTTGGACTTCTTTCTGTGAGGTTTTGAGGTTTTTTGAAGTCAAAAGTTTATATCAGCAAGCCTACGACCACCCAAGCCTTGAAAGAGGAGATTAAACGCTATGTTACTGAGATCCAGCCACTATTATGCCAAGCCGTGATTAAAAATTTCGTTAAAGAACGCAAACGGGCCAGTAAAGCCCAGGAGGGCATCTATCAGATGTGTTGTTCCGTACATAATTCTGACATGTTTACTTTATGATTAAATCAAAAGACCTCACACAGAGTAGTCAACGAACTTTCTGTCTTTTCAATAACCTCCCACAGAAGCTCATACAAATTTTGATGAAGGAGAATTATCAGTTCATAACTCACATCAGAAAATTATCAATTTTATTCAAGTCGCAGGGTGTCCGGCTCCGATTTTCTTGAAATTTTTATAAGGAGACTGAAAAGTTACCAAAAAATTACCGAGGCGTAGTTTTTACCTGCTGAGAAGGGGGTTAACGAAACGAAACACCCCGTCAAAAGGGAGAGAAATAGGCAAATCTGCGTACAGTTACTTGCTATTTATTTCACGGTATAAATACCATTACCGTGAAGTGTAAGTGTTACAGATCCCAGCAGGAAAACTTGGAACCACTTACCAACAATGTACTTATATAACTACTTACCACGTAAGTCGTACTACTTATAAGTTTGATATCGGAGAACTGCTTACAGAATACATTCCGTAGAAGGCTGGCGGTAAGGTGTCATTCGGGAATAACTGGGCTTGAGTGAAACATATTTCCCATAATC
>QYTT01078809.1:0-11642 GCA_006980735.1 Dasypogon diadema | reverse complement strand
TGGGGCAACATACTAAATAAGGACCACTTGGGAATACTGACGTTCATTCTCAGAGCACGCAGCTCCCTGAAAGCATATCAATAAAAAATCGGTCGCTCAAATGCTACCGACTGTGGGGGATGTGGAGACGAAGCGGAAACGGTGACGCTTTCTGGTTTTATTATCCGTCACTCTCGACAAAGAGACGTAGATATTCAGGACACCACTTCCTTGATGAACTGTATGAAGCTTGCTAACTTATATCAAGTTAACTATAGGTTGACAAAATTTTTTCTTTTATAGATTTTATTTCCTTCTTTTTTGTTGGTGAACAATGGGCCTAATATAGGTTTGCTTTTATAGTACTGTTTTCAGTGGTCGAGAAAGCTTCCTTCTTACAACTACTAGCTAACCCCTTAGACTGCTCCGTTCCAACACGTGTACTAAACTGCAGCAGAAACTGCTCTTAACAAATTACAAAGGCCGTAGATCGGTCTTAGCTAGTTGGGCGGAATTTTCTTGCTCACACTAGCCCCCGCGAAATGTCAGGTGCGAAAAAGAGACGTCTGGACCGAACGATTTGTCAAATGCTTAATTACTTTCTCTACCGTCAGGTGGTCTCTTCATAGCACCCTTCAAATGGATCTTCACTGGCCATAGCGATTGTGATTAGGTGTACATCACCGCCAATTAACGTCATTTAACGTACATTATATCGTTAAACTATCACATATGCACATTTCAAGAAACATGGTTACCTTCAAGGTTTCCCTCCAATGCAACATTGTACGTCCTGTCGTTATTTATTCTTCTATACACATGACCAAACCACTTAAGTCTGTCGGATTTTATGAAATTAGCTATATTAGAAACTCCGAAAATTTCGTATAATTCAAGTGACCATTACCCCCTTTGTTGCAGTAGAACGCGCTATACATATATAAGTAGTTCAATAGCTGATCCTTCTCTCGGTTGATGTTATTTCTATCTTCCCAAGATAGAAATGCACAATCCTCTGATGGATTGATCATGATACCAATAATTGTTTGATAAGCCATTAACTTTATACTTTCACCAACCGTAGTGTAACTTCCGTGTGTTTTACAGAAACAATAAAGAAGTACTCAAAGCATCAAACGAAGTGGATGTACGCAAGCTTACCAATAAAGAAACAACATAAAAGGAGAAAGAAACCGTGGCTAACAGCGGTCTTAACGTCTATTGCTAAAGAATACTTAGGAGATGTACTTAATTCTCATATGCCAGTAAGTTCGTTCGTTTTTCCCCCTTTCCCAAGCCTCCAAAACGAGATGAATTCAGGATTATGTACTAACTGAAACCTCACAGCAAATTCTATAAATAACCCACTCAGAGAACACGTATATTTGTAATGCCTCTAACAGCTACGCTTTATTCTGAAATTTTAGAAATCAGCAAGTCGAAACCTTTGCAACATATGTAAAAAAGTAAAACACCAAAAGCAAGTCAAAACCCAATCTTCACTGAGAGTGCATCTTTCATCCCTACCTGTTATCCTTGCCATGACTTCATGCAAACAAAAAATTGGGTCGATGATAAAAACGTGTCCAACACACTTCCTCCACGCTTGTCCTTCCTCAATCCTCATATGATTTAAAATTCTCCTTGCACACAAAAAGATATCCCTAAAGGAGCCCGTATACAATGCAGATATGTACATAAACCTAACCGTAGCTGGCCGGAGGATCCCTGAAAGGGAAAATAAATCGCTGCGTAGAAAACTGTGTCAGATATATATAGGTATCGGGTTTCATGGAAAGGGAGGAACCCTTGACACATAAGTGAAACCCAATAAGGAAAGAAAGTAGAACTCGAGCCCAAAGATAGCTTCACTTGGCATATCAAAGGACAACGATGGGAAGGGTCTCGCCTGAAAAAAGTCCATAAGAAGATCCTTTTTTCCAACTCCTGCACAAACACACTCCTTCTAAGACAATTATATACCCGAAGTCGTTTACATCAGCAGAGTTTTCACGTAGAGGGAAGCAAACAGCACTGAATAGGCGTTGAACTCGTCAGGGTATTAACCTCGACGCTGTGTCGATTTATCGCCATTCGCATGTGTTGCACGATAGCATTATTTGCATGTATTGCAGCGCTGTGGAGGCTCGACTCTGTGCAACACTGGTTTGCTGCAAACAAAAGTGAAAAATAAGACCTATAGTAGTCCCTTGACTCTGCGGCTGCAAGCAAATTTACTGGTCGACTTTGTCAATCATGCTCCATCGAGCATTGAATGGGTCATAAAGGCAGCAAGTAAATATCTCGTGGCCACTGTCAGAAAGAAGTACTTACGCTTACCTCTACGGATGGTCTCCTCGGTTGGGTTAGGGCAATTGTGTCCGCAATGGAAGGAATCACAAATTCACTAAATAAAATTGTCAGGGACGATATTAATTTTACAACCATTCGGCACTGATAGCTGTCTTCATACGAGCTCCAGCTGGGCACATATTGAGTCTTAACATGAATGTGCTCCACGCCCCATGTACACACATTATATGGATACTCGTTGCTCTTGCATCTTTGATACTCGGCTCTTGGTGTAACTGATTAAAAAAAGGCAATGAAATTAAAGGAGTCGATGCTAATTTTATGGATTGTGATGAAATTTCATCGGCCGGATAATTTTTTATGCTGCTAGCTGAGCGAACATTAGCTAAGTGTAACGTTTTAATAGGCATCAGAGTTTTTCGTTTAATTTTCATAAAAACTTAAACCTTTGGAGCTGAGCGCTGATAAGGATTTTTTATGAACATTGTGGGGGTTTGGTGGAATCATATGTCTAAAGTAATAAGAAATACTTAATTAAAGAAAATAGTGCAGTGGCATCTTTGATTTGTTGCAAGTTGTTACTAGATGACCTAACCTAAATTTTAAAAGCATTCCAAAAAATCGAAGAACCATCAGCGCAATACAAACATAATTGTGGGCTGGACGAAGAAAGGTGTACAGATCCTTTATGACTATGAAAGACTAGAAGCGTTGGGAAATGTCGCCGGAATTTAGTCTTCCAAATACAGTTTATAGATCGGTATGCATAGTAATGAGTGATAAAATCATAAGACTAATTCTCATACACAAGAATCCCTGATCGTGGACTTGAGGATTGCCTATATCTATGGATTAAACCACTAGTTCCTTATCCTTTTTATATCGCTATGCGCAGTGCCAAACACTGTCTCTGCACATAGTGCTCATACAACAAGGATCTTATTTTATCGATCGCATCAAGTGCGATGATGCACTTGTACACTAGTCTCGAAGGGATCTTTTGGTAACATGTTACTAATGTTGCCACTCTACCGAGACTCATTTTCCTTATTAGGCTGCTAGTTCCTACTTTAGGCTTTTAGTAGGTTCAAGTGAAGGCATTCGAGGAAAACGTCGATGATCATTCTCGACATATCTCTTTTGCGTACGCAAAGTATTCTGATGGAAACGTTTATATGCTAATCGTTAACGTTAAGCAAGTTTCTCGTAAAACAATGCAGGTGAAAGTATAGAGTATAAACCTCACCAATATCACATTGCGCATGAATTGTTCTTTAAAAGTTAAAAGTCAAACAACAACGTGTCAACAAGGCAAATTTATACTGTATCCCGTCACGAACGCAATTCCATCATTAACAGATAATATATACCTTCCGGAGATTTAACATGTGATTTGATTACGTTCTTTGTCAAATATTGGCATCATGTTTCCATAACTTTGGTGAGTCAGAAGGGGTTACGTCGAACATCTCAAGAGCTTTTAACAGCGTCTGGTAGTCTACTCTTTTTGAGACAAACTCCCAGCATTTGATCTAGACCATTCTCTTTTCAATTGGACTAGAAAATTCTTTTCTGACCGCTCCATTTGAACGGTGTCATGTTTAGCGTTTTTAACAGTAATTACGGTGTACCACAAGGCTGTAACTGCAGACAGTTTCCTCCCACTCTTCACTAATTATCTCTCAGTCAGTAGAATTGCCTCAATCACTGGTACCTAGATAAAACGTTGTGTCCTGTGCAGGATTCGAATCAACGCCAATAGGGGAGAAAATCTGCAGACGTGCGTCTAAGCCACCGGCGTGGGTTTCTGAATCTTTTCACTGAGAGTGACGGCTAGTGCCACAGTGACAGTTAGTCACAATCCCCATCTCCTCCTCGCATCCTCTACAGTTGACATCGTTTGGACGATCGGCTTTTGCCAGAGCTAACTTTAACCCGTGGTCGCGCCTCCAGGAGCCAACCCGACGCATTACTTGGTTGAGCCGCTGCTGGGCCATCTCGATATCTCTAGCGATAATTACCGCCGCGATGTCGTCGGCGTACCCAACCAGGAAATACCCCTCCGGCATTTCCGTACGCAGGATCCCGTCATATATGTATAGTTCCATATGTCGGGACTCAGAATGGAGCCCTGGGCCGCCCCTACCGAGAGCACCTTCGTTTTCGGGCCATCCTCGGTGCCGAAGGTAATGGAGCGGAAGTATCTGGAGGAAGTACTCTGGTACCCTGAAGTAGAGCGATGCGAAACGCATCCAACACGTCAGCCCATCTGACCGAGTTGAACGCGTTCCTTACGTCCAGTGTGACCAGCAGACACACGGGGCGGGAAGAGTGATTTCCTCGTTCCGTGCCCCTGGTCGCCTCCACCACCTCCCGTCCACCGTAGATCTCCCTTTCCGAAAGCCATTCTGCCTCTCGGAAATTTCTCCAGCGGTTTGAACTGCCGCCTGGAGGCGAGGTTTCAGCAGTCGCTCCAGGAGTTTGCCGGCGGTATCCAGCATTCACAGGGGCCTGTACAAAGACGTAGAGTCCGCTGGCCCCTTGCCCTTGCCAATCAGCGCAAGCCTTGCTGTCTTCCAGCGGGTGGGAAAGACTCCCGATTCCAGAAAGGCAATGTACATATTCAGCAAGAGCTCTGGATGGCTCCCGACAAATTCTTCAAACGATAGACTAAATGCGTGCTTTTTGTACCTACCGTAACTATAATTTTTATTATAATTCCGCTGGTTTCCCAATTATCCAAACCAATTGAATGCGTGCTCGAGCCAGTCACAATATTCCAATTTTGGTGACTTCTGCCTGTGCGTAAATACACGCATCATAAACTTGCGCTTTTAATGCGATCAGGTTTGTAGTGTGTACCTCTAATTGAAAATTAATTCGCTGCACTCGCCAATGGAAATTAATCTGAGCAGATAAAACAGCGTTTCTGAAAAATCGATAAATTTTCATACATGCACCAATTTAGGCAAAAAACCCTCCAGTCATAAATTTGTTTAGTTTTCACTTCGTCTACCCTCTAAGCCGCGACACTTCATCCGCAAACCAAAAGTGAACAATTTTTTTTCTTCGATTTTGTATAAATCACGCGATTCTCGTTCTTAATGTGAACCTGAAAAGTTTTCTACTTCTCCCAAGTGTTCATTTTTCGTGTTTTCCAGATTTTTTGTTTTGATCTGTTTTTTCATTTCCCCGTTTTCTTTTTGGGTACCGTTCGCGCGGTAAACGCACACCAGCACAAAATCCAGTTTCTTCCATAATTTTGATCACGTGCACAGAGACTACCCAATTTAACCACCTAACCAACCTAACTCCTGGTCGCCTGGCTTAGTGGACAGAGCAACAGCAGCAGCACGGCACAGAACGAGATTTGTTTTATGTAAAACTGTAGTAAATAAACGGAAAATATGAAACTGCTAAGCGGACTTGCTATGTGCACGAGGAAATAAGTTTTATACTTGTGCAACAGAAAACCTACTGACACAAAGAAAACACTTCCCTAAACACGGCGGAGAAGACTGCCGACCACGTGTGTGTTTTATATAAAATAAATCGATTCCTCTCTGGAGGAGAGCTCTCTCCCTATTGTGTTTGTGACTATTTGCTTTCCCCCTTCCCAATTAGTCATCTGCTTGTACATAAAATATCGCTTCCCCTGCGGTGTTATTTACACCGTTTGATGTTCGGTATTCCCCCCTGTGCCCGCGCGCAACTGCAACAGGCAATGGTGCACTGCATTCGATTTCAAGTTCGATTCTCGGGCCGGACTGAGTCCGTTCCATGCAACAAATCGCCGTACGTGAGCCGTGAACAAAGCAGTTGCCTTTGTGTTTGCGTTGTCGCTTTTTATCGCCTCGATTTTTATAATAGTTGGAGCAGAATACATAAATAAACGCACGCACACCAGGCTGACTCTGGATCTTTCCGCTGGGGCAGGCAGCAAGGGGCGACAAGGGAAGTTAGTGAAGGAGTTGGAGCTTGGCGGGACTGGGAAGGGGAAGTGGCTTGTCAGTTCTGTTCTGTTTATGTTTCTATTTGTCAAGTCGAGCATAATTTCAGTGTATGTTCTCTGTTGCGTTGCGTTACATTGCATTGCGGATGCGGAAAGAGAAGTGAAGTTTTATCGACAGTTGATTACGAACTACGAAGCGAGTAAGACGTGCTGCAAACTTTCTTGGTCTTTTTATTTTTTCGTGTGTTCTAACATTTGTTCTAACGATAAAAAGTCGACAACGACTCTCACAATTAACCAATTTTGGAGATTTCAACAGTTTTTGAACAGAATTGCCTTTTCATTTACCGAGGGCACGTCCGAAGCGCTTAGTGCTTGTTGCTGATAGAAATCAAGTGGTAGTGAAAAGTGGAAGTGAATTTTCCCGCGGAAAATCGCCATACATTTGTCTTGCATAGTGAAACTGACAAACAGTTAAGATGCACTCGACTTTTTAGGATTTCGAGTCGCTAGTAGTCCCGAACTGTTGTGTATTGCGAAATGGCACATATTACGAACGAATCGTGGTTGACATCGCTCATTGACAGTTCTGTGCTAGGCCAGGAAGCAGTGTGCTATCAGTGACTAACAAAGGTTTCTTGCCGTCTGAAAATTGATTGCTAAAAGCAGTTCTTTTCGCGGAGAAGAGATATTTTGACGACATTTGAATAATTGAAAATACACTTAGAAGTAGTGTGTAAAGAGTTCTTTTGGTGTTTTTTTAGTTCTTTTGTGTGCTATTTAGTTGTATAGTCTTAGAACTGATCATCACTATGGCTGTGCCCTTCTATGTGCCCGATCATGACGAGCGTGGCGATGGCTCAAGCACCTCCAGCCATTCGCCAAATACAACAAATTCGGCAACCCAGACTCCTCTGCAAAGTCCTGTCAGCGGTGAACATTTGGTGCAGGCGTTCTGTGAGGCTCTCTACAGATGCTCTATGAATGGTGAGTGGATTTTGTTATTTTCCTATTTCAATGGGCAATTCCTATGGGATGAACAACACTCAGAACTCACAAGTGCATCAGCATCAGTAGTTTATTGTAGCTCAGTTGTAAAATTGTAGTTTCTACTTCTAACTTAGTTTTCTAATTAGTTTGAATAATTGTGATAACTTTTCTCATGTTGTAGTTTGTATCCATCATTTTGTACATACTTTAGAAATAAAATAAGCAAATTCGTATGGTAAAACATTGACTTTTTTATTTATAAATGATAAATGAAATAATTTGGTAAAGTTGTGGTGGTTCAAAATGAAGATCGGACAAATTTGATACTGTCAGGATTGGTGTAAGGGAAAAATGAAGAGCACTTGTTGGAGCTAGGATTTAAAATAGTGTAAAGATGATTTCTCACTTGTTTAACACTAGAAGCTTCGAACCGCCTAAAACAAAGATAGGAATAATGCGCTGAACAATGCAATTAAAAAAGAGGTTACTATTAAGACCCACTGAAAAAAAAGAATTTAATTGGGGTGCCATAGCTCTCTGGCATTAAAAAGAAACTCATGAATATTTTCAAAGAGTTAGCAGGGCCGATTTCCTCAACATATCTATGAGCTACTAAACCGTCATGAGATGAAGACCAACTAACTTTATGACTTCTTTAAGAACCCTAGCCCTTACTGTATAGGGCTTAATAAGATCAGTTGGTTACTGACGGCAAAATTGGATGTGTTCTTTCACAACACAGCTCAAGCAGTGGAAAATTTCTGGAAAGAAGAGATTGTTATTCACGATCTGACAAATGATGCAAGTTAATCCATAATTTTTAGTATGAAATTTTACTATACAACATTCTAAAGTTCTCGTCGGTAGTATTGCCTCAACCACCAATAAAGTAAATTTCAGTGTGTTTACAGAGAAGTTAATTTGCGGGGATACATCCTAGTAAACTCGGCAACTAGCGCTAGTCGGAAAAGTTATAGAATTTCCGTCGGACTCCACTTCTTACATTCTAACATTCTAATTCATTTAAAATTGCTGATTAAACAGTAGACCATGTTATTCTAAAGGCAATAATTGTACAAAAAGATCAGTTCTTCATTCTAAGAACTAAAGGATGATAAGAGAAGGAAACCCTATAGTAACATAGTCAAGGATACTAAAACGAACGTCAAGTACTTAAGAGTCTGTTCTTGCAAAATCTCATGCCAAACTTGGATACAAATAGAAGATAATAACCACTGGTTTTAGTTTTCATGTTATCAACTACTTTTGGGAGGATATTTATTGTAAGAAGAGCAAACAACAGTTTTAAATAAGAGAAGAATCGAACCAATTAAAAAATTGAATTTCTGGGAGATAATAAATAATATGGGTCCAAGTACGGAGCGTTGTGGAAGGCCAGAGTTGAAAATACAACAATGGTTCATATGGACTATTCTTTATTTTAAAAGAAGCCAGGTTGTCTCTAACACTGACTGTAGACCACTAACGATCCCAAGCAAAATCTTTCTACAGTGATGATATGAACAAAATTTCTGATTCATTGTGAATACAATGGTAACCATAAAATAGTCATTTATATTTTGAAATGTTGACTTCTTTGGTAAAGGTATGATACTTGGGAGATACTTTTCAAGTACTCATTGTCGGAAACGACGATGACATTAAATTAGAATCCACTTCGTGAAGCATATGACTAAAAATCAAAGTGTTTTTTAATGCTGGAGAATAAACAAAACGAAAATAATTAAAAGTATACCTTTCACAAAAAATAAAGCTGAACACATTAACCAGCATTTAAAGAAGGAAAAATATAGCCATGCATCGGTCCGGTGTTGCATTACGTTGACGTGAGATGTTAAAAATAAATATATATTTGAATAACAGAGGTATGTGTGTTGAACGACCAAATCATTTACAATCCCTTGCTCCTAAAGCCATTACAAAATAACTACAAATCAGTTGCCTGATTCTGCTGGATGCAGCGAAAGCAGCCGCGTCTCCGATATAAATTCGTAAGTGATTCCCAAATGTAATCATGGAATTACACCAAGTACCGTCCGTACAAAGCTTAAATAAAAAAGGAGTTAAGACTAGGCAATATTTAAATTACTATTGCCTCTATCAATAAGAGAACAAAGATGCTTGACTTACACATAGCAGCTATAGTTTGGTTTTTTGCAAATTTATCCAGGAAATTTTCCAAAAATTGGAAAATAACTATTGCCTTATGATTGTCGTACAATTTTGTTATTGTCTGTGAAACAGCGACCAAATTGTCAAATGTAAATGAAATAATAATCATTGGCTAAATCGACCCACTAAATGACATAGCCACTTCAAACTGAACCTGATCCTCATTACTGCCACCGATTTTTGATACCCTCATAGAATTTTGGCTACCTTCTTGACTATGTCGTTTCAGAGTTTATAATTTTGAACACAACTTCGCTAGTTAACGACATGCAACGTAATAACGTCTTCTTCCCCATTGTTAAACTACCACGTATGATGTTTTCCACGTTTTCGGTTGCCTTCAGGGTTCCCTCTAGGACTACTTTGGGCATTCTTGTGGTTGTTTATTCTGGACATGTGACCAAGCCATCTAAGTCTACCAGAATAATTGTTGAATTGACATTTTAAAATGGTTATTATATTATTATGAAATCTCTTCCGTAAAAATCTGCTGTACACCCTTAGAATGTAATAAAAGGATCTTGAAAAACTTGTCCTGGAGTTGTTAGTATACTTATTTTTTAGGGAGAGAAAAAAATAAGCGAAATTTTGCAGTTAATGAAGAATGTATTTGTTTCAGAACTTTCTCGAAGTAGTAATAAACATAATCATCCTGAAATCACAAAGAAATCGTACGATGATTGTTGTATTTTGAACCCTCTTACGACCTATTTCGTCAATATACAGAAAAGTCGCCCATTTTTCGTTAAGTCGCTCTTTGGTTTTACTGTTAGCTTCTATCATTTTCTACCTGATTGTGCATAATACATGTTTGTCTTATTAGATAATATTCATAGTAGTATCTATCTTCTCTTCCCATTTTGCATGTTTAGTATAAATGATTACATATTAACCACTCCCTAAAGAAATCTCCAAATAGAATTTTCAACACCATTCTAATGAAAAGCTGCATAATGTAATGCCACTAATATTTTGTAACAGAATTTCGCAACTAGGCTTAATAACATGTAGCTTTACCAGATCCAGTCATTTTGCTTGAAATAACAGTCATTCATTTTTTTTTGAAAATGTACCACGAAAAATTACTTTTAGTTATTTTATATATATTTGAAAACATAGCTAACTAGTAGAAAGATCAATAGTAATAATTTCTGAGGTATCATTATTATTAACATTGTTGCGGACACTTACTACAATTGCAGTAATTTTTACAGGAAAATTCTGTTTATGGAAAATACACCATTCGAGAATAAGTTAAGTGGCTTTTGCATTTGCATTTTGCAAATTTTGCAAAATTTTGACGATGGTGTTATGTAACTAGCTCATGCAGCAACCTTAAAATTCTGCGCTGAGGGGATTAGGAAGCTTCCAAGACTACTTCGACAAGGTCTAATAATTTCTCCATTCATTTTTATTAATAAAGTATTTTTTTCTGGAAAAATTCTATTTATATTTGAATGACTGTCGGTCGTAGGTACTTTCGACTAAAATGTAAACGTAAAGAATACAAGGATGTGCTAAATCATCTAAGAACCAGATAGTACATAAACCGATCAGAGGGCTGATATCTTTTCTGTTATAGGGTTCAAACCCAGTAGAATAGCAGTATAGTAGCATCTTCTAAACTATTCTCCAGAACGTTTATTAGAAAAAAATTAGATAAAAGACTTTGTTCAACCCCTTAATAAAATACAGCCATGGAACTTTGAGGTTTGGATTTCGGTGTAGAATTTGGATGTAAATGAATGAAAAATTGTGAAAATTCAATATTTCATTCCCGATTTCATGCAGAATTTAATACTGCACGTGGACGTGAAAAATTATATGAAATATGATATAAAAATCCCAGTCCAATGTGCATTTCTTTTCTGAGACTGAAAACTGATTCTTGGAACATTTTTGATCACTTGTGAACCCTAAATCTAATTATAGCCGAAAGTAAAGAAGTTCTTCTATTTATCTGAAGAAACTGCTACTAAAGTTACCGTTTGGATGTATATTTCGAAGCACTAGTGGTATTTCACAATATGTACCACTTGTTGTAAGATACCAATGCATAAATTAAATATAGAAAATGCCATTGGTAGATTTTGATGGGATACGAATTCTTGCAATGTAAGTCACCACTTTATTTATTGCATTACTTACGCCTTGTAAATCCATATATTTCGTATATCTGTAGGCCAAGAGTTTAGTTATTTTGACAATCTAATTG